>APFE030025941.1:614-31446 GCA_000404065.3 Pinus taeda | reverse complement strand
CCTTATAGGTTGTGGAAGACTAGGGGCAACAACACTTCCATATTTATAGTTGTGAGTGGTTTGCTTCCTGGTTGCCATAATTTTGCTTTCCATTTTTCTTGCTAACCTGAATGCCTTCTCTAATGAATCAGGTTCCCAAAGGCGAACGTCATGTTGGATACTATCCTTTAAAGACCCTATGAACACATCAATCCTATGCTCCTCTGGAATATCTTTTACCCTTATGTTCAATTTTTGGAACTCCTCAATGTGCTCCATTATTGAACCCTTTTGTTTGAGACTATCAATTGGCTAAAAAAAGTGTTGGTTTTTGTATCCTCATAATGTGCTATCAATTCTTTTGTAAAAATTTCCCAAGTGATAAATTGTTTACGAGAGCAAAGCATTGATAACATACAAAATGATTTGGTTCCAAGTATAAAGTTTCCATACGTACCTTTTGTGTGTTTTGCACATTATTGAGATCGAAGAACTACTCCATCTGTAATATCCATGTGGCAGGATCCTTGCCATCAAACTTCCTCATATCGATTTTTAGAATATGGTGAGTCTTCGATCCAACATTAGAGTCTATGGAATCATGATTAACATTTCTTTTGTTCTCATCATGAGTTTCCTTTAGTACCCTTTCACCCTTATTGACCATTTCTTATAGTAACTTATTCATATTTATCTTCAATTCTTCCATCTTATCATCCATGCCATCAATTTTAGCTTCTACGCCTTTCTTTAAACCATCAATCTTAGCTTCTACATCTTTCCTTAAACCATCCATCTTCGATTCAGTTGCTTTTTGTGCAAGTGACACTTGTTGCACTTGTTCTTGTAATTTTGATATATCATATAGCATTTCTTCTTCTTCTTCATGAGTCATGCTAGAGATTCCAGGCTCCTTACTAGGTGTTTGCATTTTCTTTCCTAGGGGCATCAGTTACCGACAATATTGCTCTATTATGCCCTTTGAATTCCTTCAAAATAAATTTTCAAACCAAGCTTAAGCAAAAATTAAAGAAAATCTACACACCTTTTTTCACTTTGTAGGAGCTTGATATTGCCTCTGATGTATCTCTGTACTTTCCGATCATCTAGTTCTTAATTTGTGATCTGTAATAGCCCTTTGTGTCCTCTTTCCAATGCCACAAGTCTGACCCAAATTGGTTTCTCCAAGGAAGAGTTATGCGAAATCTCCCACAGTGACATGATTATAGACTAGTTCAGTAGAGCGAACTTGTACGACGTGCCACAAGTCACTGTTTCGACCTTTGGATCTGAAAAATGCATACAAGAAACTACATTGCGTCCTCTTTCTGCACTGTCTTACAAAATTTCAATCCGATCCCCAGCGAGAAAGTTATGACGATTTTCCCCAGGTCAGCTGTTTGGAATGTAATTCAGGAGTCTGCAAAAAGACCAAATTCCTCAGATCATATCTCCACAAACATCACGTGAAAAACTCTGAAATTCGGACCCAAGGTTCAGCACGATTTATTCTCAAATGGGCTTTTTTTGTGACTTCTGAAACATCACAGAAAAGAGTTATAGCAAAAATGCCACGATGACCTGTTTGGAGCAGCGAAACCTTACAATCCAAAGCTCTGATACCAAATGTTATGAAACTAGCTCAAGAAAAGATAGAAAAGATAGATCAACGCCTTAGAATTCAGCCTCTTCGAGGGGGAAACCTCCTTTACATTACATAAATGAACAATTCTTGGATGATTCAAATGACAAAACCTCCTTTCTATATATAGGACTCTAAGGAGTCACAATATAAACCAGCCGACCTAACAATAATAATATAAAGCCACAAAAACAACAATAGAGGGATTCTATGGGGCACAGTAATAACAATATGGGGGTAATAGGGGCATAACAATATTAATAAGGGGTATAACTACAATAGTAATGGGGTAATCACTAGTATTATAGGGACCCAACAGATCAAATCGCTCTTTTGCACGCATATTAGGTGTCTCATCCGTTCAGCTGCATTCTATTTGGTCATGGATCATCTGATGGTAGTGGTTTCATGTCAATTTTCCTCATGACATTCACTTGTTGACCTATTCACAGATTTTTTTAGTCATTTATTGTCATCCTGTTTCATTTTATTTATAAAAATCGGGTTTTAGGGTTTTAGTCTCATTAGGTATTAAGGTTTCACCATGTCAAATGTCCAAAAAAAAATTGATGAATAATGGTCAGCAGACACTTAAGGAAGACAATAATTATCAGAAAGCTTTAAATTTCATAATTTGTAAATTTAATAAGTTTTTCACCTCAAACTCAGTTTGAGGTGAAAATAGAGCATTGGTTTACTATTTGTAAATTTTATGTAATTTTATGGTTCCTATATGTAATAAGTGTTCATAAGCTGCTCCTAGTCACATTGCCAACTCCTTCCATTGCAAAGTCAAAGCATTCAAAACATTAGTCTATCAGATTTCAAGGAAAAAGGGTCAAGCATCCACAACTAAAAAACAAAGCATTTGACAAAGCCCAAGAACTTTATAAAGTGGGTTTTGATTAATGAAAAATCAAAAAAGTAAAAGCTATAAAATGGTCATCCATGTGTTATCTCACTTCATTATTTAATTTGTAAGTGCTAAGGAGAGCAAAAAACATGATTTTGAGTGTTATTGGGCTAAGGGAAGAAATTATAGTAGTTTGTGGAAAAATAGAAGGTGTTTCGCACCTGTGTGAGGGAATTGCACACTTGTCAAACACACTCAAATTGCTCCAAATCACTTCAAACTACCTCAAAACTCCAATTTCTTCCTCTTTACAAGTAAGTACATTAATCATCCTTGTTGAAGAGTGTTCTTGCATAAAATCTTATTTGTCTTTTACCCATAAAAACAAAACCCTACTATCCATTTTTCACCATAATGGTTAAAGGTTCACTCATTTATCTTTTTTGCCGGTTCTTAAAACCTCATACACTACATATTAAAACCCTACCCTCCATATAAAACCCTATCCTATATACATCCAATTCCATACATAAACTCCTAAACCCTACCCTCCATATGAAACGCTATACCCTACATACAAAACCCTATTCACACTCCCATTCACCCTCACCTACTCATCCTAAAATCTCTTCATACTCATCTTTCATCCATCCACCCTATCTCATCATTCACCACAAGTGTTCACAAACAATGAAAAAGGCCAGGTGACTAGGAAGCGAAAATGCAAGGTTGGAGGACAAAAGGCAAAGGAAATTGAGAATCCTAGGGAGATTTGTCTTGAGTGGCTAAGATGCACTTGGAGAGGTTGCTTAAGAAGGCAAACAAAGAGAAGAAAATGCTTCTTCACATATCCTATCACTACCTAATCCGGAACAAGATTTGTAATGCAAGGACAAAGAGGCTAAAAGCCAAACTAAGAAGAGTCTTGAGGAACAAGAAAGAGCAAGATAAACTCAAGATCATGGCTGAAGCATCATTGGCCCATCAAACACCTAACAAGGATCATTTGTGCCAAATTTCAAGAAATTTAGAGAAAATTTTGACATTTTTGAATTTTTGAAATTGAAAAACAGGGTTTTCCAATAGGTGCATAGCGCCACCAGCGCTGTGCTTTTGTGGCACTGTGCTTTTTTTGGGGACAATTTCTTGCAAAAAAGTTTATATTTTTAGAATCAGCATGGAAAAAAATGGAAGCTTAGACATGGCTGAGAATTTTTCACAAGTTCTAGGTCTCCAAAAGGGCAAAAAACACCCAAAAAAATGCCCTCTCTGCCACTTTTTTGCCACACAGGAAGCAGTTTTGGGAGAATCAATATTTGGAGGGGAAAACGTACTCCAAATTTAGAAATTCAAGTTGTTCCAAAAATTAGACATATCAAGCTTTCCAACGAGCTATCCTGCACCTGATTTTGACTTCAAGAAGCCTTCCAAAATTGGCCTAGAAAAAGTGATGGGCATAGGATTAGTGGTGCTGTGCATAGGATGAATTTTGCTAGTTTTGTTCAAAAATCCAAATTTCGCCTAGCTTTTATACAAGTTGAATTTTCCTCTCATCTTGGATGAATTTATGATTGTAAATGATGCTATGCTATGTAAATGTAATTTCAAAATGACCTTAGAGGGTAGATTCATCATTTTGAAGTGGTTTGGGGGTGAATGAAATAGTTTCCATGGTTTCATAGGCAAACTGTTCCACTGCCTATATTCCTATTCCTAGTTTAGATATGGTTGAAACAACCCCTTATTTCTTGGATTCAACCCCTGATGGCTAGTATAGGTGGTTTTCATGTCTATATTATGTATTTTCTTCCTCATTTGTAAAGTTTGGACACTTGTGGATGCTTTGAGCTTCATTATAAATCACTTTTGTAGTTTGGCAACGAAATGAACTAGGTTTTACAGCATTTTTTGGGATTCTTGTGGTGATGTGTCTTAGCATTGTTTCTTTATTTGCTATTTAGTTTCTCTTATGTGTATATGTGCCAACATCTATTTCTCTCTTCATAAATAAATGAATCAAGATAAATAGGTGGAATCCATTGATATTCAGTGCTCGCCTTGAGGATACATTTAGTTTTTAATGTTTTCTACTATTTGAGGAGGACTCATGAACTCTCCATGCCCTCCCCAACTCCTCACTGGTCTTAGACTTACCATCACACTCAATTAAAAGTTCCAAAACACATACCTACCTTGCCCCATAGAACATCCTGCAAATCTGAGTTGATTTCGCAAACCTAATCTGCCTTCTCCAATTGATCTAGCAACCAAAACCTAAAATCAAACTAGAAACCCTAATCTACTATACCTAGCCTGAAATCAGCATTCATTTCAGTCATCTCAAGCCCTAGTTTCCAATATCCTAATTGAGATCGACAAGGAGAGAGCCCTCTCCCGACATGGTAGGGCTAGCTACCAGGTCAAGCATGGTTTGATGTTACCCTAGACCTACCTGCCTTCAGCCTAAGGTAGATTTGGGTACTAACATAATGGCAACCATACTGGGGAAGTAGTTTTATTTTTCTTAGTAAAATGTATCAATTTCAGATCTAATTTTTTATGGTAAACAACGATTAGACATAGCAAGGTTGAAATAATTCACCTCGCGACTCCAAATTAGTTTCAAGATCAAATCCAAGGACTCCACTGAAGGATGAACCCGACGAGTAGAAACATGAAAGGACAATATGGAAAGATCAGGAATTCAAGTTGGCATTTTATCCAAGACGTTATGTTCATTGTTATAAATTATTTATTCTCATTTCCCTAGAATTTCAAGAAGGTTTTACAAAGTATACTCTGTTTGAGAAAAGATCCCAGACCTGCATTTTATTCTTTCCCTTTGAAGACTCTGAATACAAAACATTCGGATGCCTTTGATCTTGATCATGACCATTCTTTCGAATCTTATGATGACAATCTTCAAATTAATGAGCCTAAAGAGACCAAGGCTGATTCTACAACTTCCATACATACTCCACTACCTTGTAAAATTCCAGATATATACAAGCCTCTGATTTTACCTCCTATATCCCATGCTTTCCCTAAAAGTCATGACCTACATCTACCAAGATTTGATGGTGAATGTGACAACATCACTGTTGAGGGACATGTATTGAATTTTGAGTCTTTTCTCAACCTTTTTGAAGTTGATGAAGAAGATGTCAGTATTAGGCTTTTTGCTCTTAAAAGTCAAGAGTTGGTTCAAAACCTTGTCTGATGCAAGCATCTCAGATTTTGAACAGTTCGTCAAAGTTTTCCTCGAAATGTGGGTGGTCAGACAAACCTCATTCTTGATTCTAGAAGAGTACAACCAGCTGAAAAGACTACCAAGGGAGACAATACAACAGTTTTTTGCCAGATTTAACCCAGCCCATTTTTCGATGCCAGTTAATATAAAACCTCCTCCTAGATCCGCTCTCTTGCACTACCCAGAAGCCTTTGATCCAAAAATGTAGTTTCAGCTAAGAGAAAGGAACCTTGCAACACTTGAAGAGATGTAGAATAGTGTAGTAGATGTAGAGGCTAATTTGATAATTAGAAGGGCAAAGTTGAAAGAAAAAGAGATGAAGAGCATAGACTAGCGGAATCAACATCTTTAGAGGTAAAGCTCAACATTTTGGTAAGTGTAATGGAAGAGATGACACAAAAGATCACCACAAGGAATGAGTATGATGTTCAAGACCATGGCTCACTGATTGAAGGAGAACAAGTGGATAATCCAAAACATTTTCTTTCTTATCCCAATTTTCATAGATCTGATAATGATTGTTTTATAGATCATCTTGGAGAAAAGAGATCTATTGATATGACATGTATGCTTGATGATGTGTTTTATACTGATGATTTACTTAAGTTTGATCAGTATGATGATGATTATGTTCTCCAAACAGAAGAAAATCTTGCAGACAAATCAATAGCTGGTTTGTGGAAGGAGGAAGTTCATTTTTAGTAGTTCAAATACAGTGATCCACTGTTGCATATCAGCTATGGAAGTGAGGACGAAAGTGAAGAAAAATTTGAAGTAAGTGAAGGCTCTTTTCCTTTTTTTTTACTTTGTTTCAGTTCATCAGAGACAACTTTCATGCAATCAGAAATCAATTGTCGACAAGTCTTGATCTAGACCATCTTGAGGGCAAAGAAATCCTTTTTCAAAACTTCTCATATCCAGAGTTGTGACCCCCGAATGCCATTGAATGTCAGGTTGTAGATGAATACTTGGAAGCTGAAACATATGATCAGATGTTGCAAGATGATTCCGTACCATTATGTTTTGAATCATTTCAGTTTTTAAAGGAAAATTTGCATAGTACATCTTCAGTAAAGGATGAGCAGCTTGTAGAAAATCATGTAATCTCATCAGAGCCAATAGAAATTGGGTTGTAGCAGTCTTTTCAAGTTTTTCATGATCCAATAACTGATGTGTTGGATGATGTCTACAGTCAAAGACCTTCTCCATTAGCTACCTGTGAGCTTGAAACGTGTACTGATACAAACTTGATCTGGTAGCCAGTTTCTTTGTCATTTTCAGCAGGAGTCTCATCACAAAGCTCAGATGAAAGTTTGCATTCATGGTACAAGGAGAAGAAAACTAATCCATTGAATGAACTAAGTCCTAGTGTGGATGAATTTGAAGATCCTTATGCAATGTTTTTTGGAGTTAGATAGAGAATCCATATTATTCAACATATTTGTTTACAAGTTTTTGGGATTTGCCTTTCAATAGTTCTATCTTGTTGTTCATAAGCAAGCACTTGTGGAGAACGCAAACAGCAGCCAAAATGCTTACTTGGTTGCCTTGGTTGTTTCATTTCACTTGATCAGGTGATGAATGGAACATCTAGAGTAGGTTTTATTGAATAAGCTCCATTTTGAGCATATTTTCTAGTTTGTCAGTTGTGTTTTAGTATTGCTTCAGTTCCACTTCAGTTATGAGTTTTGAGTCTTGAGTTTTGATGTTTTTGTTGCCAAGATATTGATTCCATATTGCCTAATGGATAAGGTACTGGACTCCTCTCCCAAAGATCTGTAGTTCTTGGCACCTCCCAGGAGCTGCCATCCCCATTGGAGCCAATGTTAGTGTCAGTATCTTCACACTTCCATTAGTGATCAAAATTCTCTTTGTGCACACATATTAGGTGTCTCATTCGATCAGTTGCATTCCATTAGGTCATGCATCATCTGATGGTAGTGGTTTCATGTCAATTTTCCTCATCACATTCACTTGCTAACTTGTTCACACGCTTTTTTAGTCATTTACTGTCATCCTATTTCATTTTATTTATAAAAATCAGGGTTTAGGGTTTCAGTCTCATTAGGCATTAGGGTTTTACCATGTCAAATGTCCAAAAAATCATTGATCAATAATGGTCATCGGACACTTAAGGAAGACAATAATTATCAGAAACCTTTAAATTTCATAATTTTTAAATTTAATAAGTTTTTCTCCTCAAACTCAATTTGAGGTGAAAACAGAGCATTGGTTTACTATTTGTAAATTTTATGTAATATTATGGTTCCTATATGTAATAAGTGTTCATAACCTACTCCTGGTCACATTGCCAACTCCTGCCACCACAAAATCAAAGCATTCAAAACATCAGTCTATCAAATTTCAAGGAAAAAGGGTCGAGCATCCACAACTAAAAAATAGAGCATTTGACAAATCCCAAGAACTTTATAAAGTGGGATTTGATTAATGAAAAATCAAAAAAATTAAAAGCTATAAAAAGGTCATGCATGTGTTATCTCACTACATTGTTGAATTTGTAAGTGCTAAGGAGAGAAAAAAACATGATTTTGAGTGTTGTTGGGCTAAGGGAAGAAATTATAGCAATTTGTGGAAAAGTAGAAGGTGTTGTGCACCTAGCAGCCGACGCTATGCATAGAAAAGGTGTTGTACACCTGGGAAGTTTGGGCAGTGGAAAATTACACTAGCACTGCGCATAGAAAAGGCATTGCGCACCTGTGTGAGGGCACTATGCACCTATTAGACACACTCAAATTGCTCCAAATCACTTCAAATTGCCTCAAAACTCCAATTTCTTCCTCTTTACAAGTAAGTACATTGATCCTCCTTGTTGAAGAGTGTTCTTGGATGAACACTTGTTGGTCTTTTATCCATAAAAACAAAACCCTAGTATCCACTGTTCACGATAATGGTTCAAGGTTCACTCATTTATATTTGTTGCTAGTTCCAAAAACCTCATACACTACATAATGGAACCCTACCCTCCATATAAAACCCTATCCTATATACATCCCATTCCGATACATAGACTCATAAACCCTACTCTCCATATGAAACCCTATACCCTACATACAAAACCCTATTCACACTCCCATTCACCCTCACCTTCTCATCCTAAAATCTCTTCGTACTCATCTTTCATCCATCCACCCTATCTCATCATTCACCAAAACTATTCACAAACAATGAAAAAGGCCAGATGACTAGGCAGCGAAAAGGCAAGGTTAGAAGACAAAAGGCAAAGGAAATTGAGAATCCTAAGGAGATTTGTCTTTAGCGGTTAACATGCACTTGGAGAGGTTGCTTGATAAGGAAAATAAAGAGAATAAAATGCTTTGTCACTTATCCTATCACTACCTAACCCGGAACAATATTTGTAATGCAAGGACAAAGAGGATAAAAGACAAACTAAGAAGAGTCTTGAGGAATAAGAAAGAGCAATATAAACTCAATATCTTGGTTGAATCATCATTGGATCATCAAAGCACCTAACAAGGATCATTCATGCCAAATTTCAAGAAATTTGGATAAAATTTTGACATTTTTGAATTTTTGAAATTGAAAAGTAGGCTTTTCCAATAGGTGCACAACGCCACGAGTGTTGCGCTTTTGTTGGGGAAGATTTCTTGCAAAAAAGTTTATATTTTTGGAATCAACATGGAAAAATATGGAAGCTCAAGAATGGCTGAGAATTTTGGACAAGTTCTTAAAGTCTCCAAAAGGGCAAAAAACACCCAAAAAGTTCCCTCTCTACCACTTTTTTGCCACACAGGAAGAAGTCTTGGGAGAATCCATTTTTGGAGGGGAAAATGGACTCAAAATTTGGAAATTCAAGTTGTTCCAGAAATTAGACTCATCAGGCTTTCCAACGAGCTATCATGCACATGATTGTGACTCCGTGAAGCCTTCCAACATTGGCCAAGAAAAATCGTTGTGCATAGGATTAGTGTTACTGCGCATAGGATGAATTTTGTCAGTTTTGTTCAAAAATCCAAATTTCGCCTAGATTTTCTACAAGTTGACTTTTCCTCTCATCTTGGATGAATTTATGATTGTAAATGATGCTATGCTATGTAAATGTAATTACAAAATGACCTTAGAGGGTAGATTCATCATTTTAAAGTGGTTTGGGGCTGAATGAATCAGTTTCCATGGTTTTAGAGGCAAGTTGTTCCACTGCCTATGTTCCTATTCCAAGTTTAGATATGGCTGAAACAACCCCTTATTTCTTGGATTAAACCCCTGATGGCTAGCATAGGTGGTTTTCATGTCTATATTATGTATTTTATTTCTCATTTGTAAAGGTTGGACTTTTGTGGATGCTTTGAGCTTCGTTGTAAATCACTTCTGTAGTTTGGCAAGGAAATGAACCAGGGTTTTGCAGCATTTTGTGGGATTCTTGTGGTAATGTTTCTTGGCATTGTTTCTTCCTTTGTTATTTAGTTTCTCTTATGTGTATATGTGCCAACATCTATTTCTTTCTTCATAACTAAATGAATCAAGATAAATAGGTGGAATCCATTGATATTGAGTGCTCTGCCTTGAGGATACATTTCGTTTTTAATGTTTTCTACTATTTGAGGAGGACTCATGAACTTTCCATGCCCTCCCCAACTCCTCACTAGTCTTAGACTTACCATCACACTCAATTCAAAGTCCCAAAACACCTACCTACCTCGCCCCACAGAACATCCTGCAAATCTGAGTTGATTTCCCCGACCCAATCTACCTTTTCCAATTGATCCAGCAACCAAAACCTAAAATCAAACTAGAAACTCTAATCCACTATACCTAGCTTAAAATTAGTGTTCATTTCAGTCATCCCAAGCCCTAGTTGCTAATATCCTAATTGAGATTGACAAGGAGAGAGCCCTCTCCCAACCTGGTAGGGCCAACTACTAGGTTAAGCGTGGTTCGATGTTACCCTAGACCAGCCTTCCTTCACCCTGAGGTAGATTTAGGCACTAACATACTGGCGACCATACTCGGGAAGTGGTTTTATGTTCCTCAATAAAATGTATCAATTTCAAATCTGATTTTGATGGTGAACAACGATTAGATAGAGCAAGGATGAAATCATTCACCTCGTGACTCCAAATCAGTTTCAAGATCAGATCCAAGGACTCCACTGTAGGATGAACCCGACCAGTAGAAACATGAAAGGAAAATATGGAAATATCAGGTATTCAAGTTGGCATTTCATCCAAGAAGTTATGTTCTTTGCTATAAATTATTTCTTCTCATTTCCCAAGAATGTCAAGAAGTTTTTACAAAGTATAATGTGCTTGAAAAAAGATCCAAGACCTACATTTTATTATTTCCTTTGAAGATTGTGAATACAAAACATTCACATGCCTTTGATCTTGATAAAGACCATTCTTTTGAATCTTATGATGACTATCTTCAAACTGATGAGCCTAAAGAGACCAAGACTGATTCTACAACTTCTGTACATACTCCACTACCTTGTAAAATTCCGCATAGATACAAGCCTCTGATTTTACCTCCTATATCCCATGCTTTCCCTAAAAGTCATGACCTATATCTACCAAGATTTGATGGTGAATGTGACAACATCACTACTAAGGGACATGTATTGAATTTTGAGTCTTTTCTCGACCTTTTTGAAGTTGATGAAGAAGATGTCAGTATTAGGCTTTTTGCTCTTTATTTGCAAGGTAAAGTCAAGAGTTGGTTCAAAACCTTGCCTGATGCAAGCATCTCAAATTTCTAGCAGCTCGTCAAAGTTTTCCTCAACAAGTGGGTGCTCAGACAAACCGCTTTCTTGATTCTAGAAGAGTACAAACTAGCTGAAAAGACTGCAAGGGGAGACAGTACAACAGTTTTCTGCCAGATTTAACCAAGTCTATTTTTCGATGCCAGTTAATAAAACCTCCTCTTGGATCTGCTCTCTTGCACTACTCAAAAGCCTTTGATCTGGAAATGGAGTTTTAGCTGAGATAAAGGAACCTTGCAGAACTTGAAGAGATGCAGAATAGTGCAGTAGATGTAGAGGCTAATTTGCTGATCAGAAGGGAAAAGTTGAAAGAAAAAGAGATGAAGAGCATAGATCCAGAGGAAGCGACATCTTTAGAGGTAAAGCTCGACATTTTGGTAAGTGTAGTGGAAGAGATGATGCAAAATATCACCACAAGAAGTGCGTATGATGTTCAAGACCATGGCTCACTCATTGAAGCAGCACAAATGGATAATCCAAAACATTGTCTTTCTTATCCCAGTTGTCATAGATCTGATAATGATTGTTTTATAGATCATCTTGGAGAAGAGAGATCTGTTGATATGACATGTATGCTTGATGATGTGTTTTAAACTAATGATTTTCCTAAGTTTGATCAATATGATTATGATTATGTTCTCCAAACAGAAGCTAATCTTGTAGACAAATCAACAGTTGATTTGTTGAAGGAGGAAGTTCATTTTCAGTAGCTCGAATACAGTGATCAACTGTTGCATATGAGCTATGGAAGTGAGGAGGAAAGTGAAGAAAATTTTGAAGTAAGTGAAGGCTCTTTGCCTTTTTGTTTTACTTCATTTCAGTTCATCAGAGACAACTTTCATGCAGTCAGAAATCCACTGTCGACAAGTCTTGATCTGGACCATCTTGAGGGCAAAGAAATCCTTGTTCAAAACTTCTCATAACCAGATTTGTAGCCCCAAAATGAAGCTGGAACATATGATCAAACGATGCAATATGATTCTGTACCATTCCGTTTTGAATCATTTCAGTTTTTGAAGGAAAATTTGCATAGTACATCTTCAATAAAGGATGAGCAACTTGTAGAAAATCATGTAATCTCATCGGAGCCAATAGAAATTGGGTTGCAGTATCCTTTTCAAGTTTTTCACAATCCAATAGCTGATGTGTTGGATGATGTCTGTAGTCAAAGTCCTTATCCATTAGCTACCTGTGAGCTTGAAACTTTTACTGATACAAACTTGATCTGGCAACCGGTTTCTTTGTCATTTTCAGCAGGAGTCTCATCACAAAGCTCAAACGAAAGTTTGCATTCATGGTATGAGGAGAAGAAAAGTAATCCATTGGATGAAATAATTTCCAGTGTGCATGAATTTCAAGATCTTTATGTAGTGTTTTTGGAGTCAGATAGAGAATCCATATTATTCAACGGATCTGTTTACAAGTTTTCATGGGAGTTGCCTTTCACTAGTTCTCTCTTGTTGTTTATAAGCAAGCACTTGTGGAGAATACAAACAACAGCTAGAATGCTTACTTGATTGCATTGTTTGTTTCATTTCACTTGATCAGGTGATGAATGGAACAGCTAGAGTAAGTTTTATTGAATAAGCTCCATTTTGAGCATATTTTCAGTTTGTCAATTATGTTTTAGTATCGCGTCAGTTTCATTTCAGTTATGAGTCTTGAGTCTTGAGTTTTGATCTTTTTGTTGCCAAGATAATAATTCCATATTGCCCAATGGATAAGGCACTGGTCTGCTCTCCCAAAGATCTATGGTTCTTGGCACCTCCCAAGAGCTACCATCCCCATTGGAGCCAATGTTAGTGTCAGTATCTTCACACTTCTATCAGTGATCAAATTTCTCTTTCGCAAGCATATTAGGTGTCTCATCCGATCAGCTACATTCCATTAGGTCATGGATCATCCGATGGTAGTGGTTTCATGTCAATTTTCCTCATGACATTCACTTGCTGACCTGTTCACACATTTTTTTTAGTCATTTACTGTCATCCTGTTTCATTTCATTTATAAAAATTAGGTTTTAGGGTTCGAGTCTCATTAGGTATTAGGGTTTCACCATGTCAAATGTCCAAAAAATCATTGATGAATAATGGTCAATAGACACTTGAGGAAGGCAATAATTACGAGAAAGCTTTAAATTTCATAATTTGTAAATTTAATAATTTTTAAAATAGAGCACTGGTTTACTATTTGTAAATTTTATGTAATATTATGGTTCTATATGTAATAAGTGTTCATAAGATGCTCCTGGTCACATTGCCAAATCCTTCCACTGCAAAGTCAAAGCCTTCAAAACATCAGTCTATCAAATTTGAAGGGGAAAAGGCCGAGCATCCACATCTAAAAAACAGAGCATTTGACACAGCCCAAGAACTTTATAAAGTGGGTTTTGATTAATGAAAAATCAAAAAAGTAAAAGCTATAAAAAGTTCATCCTTGTGTAATCTCACTGCATTGTTGAATTTGTAAGTGCTAAGGAGAGAAAAAAACACGATTTTGTGTGTTATTGGGCTAAGGGAAGAAATTACAGCAGTTTGTGGAAAAACAGAAGGTGTTGCATACCTAGGAGTCGGCGCTGCACATAGAAAAGGCATTGTGTACCTGGGAAGTTTGAGTAGTGGAAAATTACACTGGCGTTGTGCATAGAAAAGGTGTCGCACACCTGTGTGAGGGTGCTGCACAACCATTAGAGACACTCAAATTTCTCCAAATCACTTCAAACTACCTCAAACTCCAATTTCTTCCTCTTTACAAGTAATTACATTGATCCTCCTTGTTGAAGAGTGTTCTTGCATGAAATCTTGTTGGTCTTATACCCATAAAAACAAAACCCTAGTATCCATTATTCACCATAATGGTTCAAGGTTCACTCATTTATCTTTGTTGCTCGTTCCTAAAACCTCATACACTACATATTAAAACCCTACCCTCCATATAAAACACTATACCTTACATACAAAACCCTATTCACACTCCCATTCACCCTCACCTACTCATCCTAAAATCTCTTCATACTCATCTTTCATCCATCCACCCTATCTCATCATTCACGACAAGTGTTCACAAATAATGAAAAAGGCTACATGACTAGGGAGCGAAAGGGTAAGGTTAGAAGATAAAAGGCAAAGGAAATTGAGAATCCTAAGGAGATTTTCCTTGAGCGGTTAAAATGCACTTGGAGAGGTTGCTTCAGAAGGCAAACAAAGAGAATAAAATGCTTCATCACTTAGCCTATCACTACCCAACTCGGAAAAAGATTTGTAATGCAAGGACAAAGAGGCTAAAAGCCAAACTAAGAAGAGCCTTGAGGAATAAGAAAGAGAAAGATAAACTAAATATCTTGGTTGAAGCATCATTGGCCCATTAAAGCACCTAACAAGGATCATTCATGCCAAATTTCAAGAAATTTGGAGAAAATTTTAACATTTTTGAATTTTTGAAATTGAAAAACAAGGTTTTCCAATAGGTGCACAACACCACCAGCGCTGCGCTTTTGTTGGGGACACATTCTTGCAAAAAAGTTTATATTTTTGGAATCAGCATGAGAAAATATGGAGGCTCAGAAATGGCTAATAATTTTGGACAAGTTCTAGCTCTCCAAAAGGGAAAAAAACACCCAAAAAGTGCCCTCTCTACCACTTTTTTGCCACACAAGAAGCAGTCTTGGGAGAATCAACGTTTGGATGGGAAAAGGGACTCCAAATTCAGAAATTCAAGTTGTTCCAGAAATTAGACTCATCAATATTTCCAATGAGCTATCCTACACCTAATTTTGACTTCGGGAAGCCTTCCAAAATTGGCCTAGAAAGTCATTGCGCATAGGATCAGTGGTAGTGTGCATAGGATGAATTTTGCGAGTTTTGTTCAAAAATCCAAATTTTGCCTATTTTTTCTACAAGTTGACTTTTCCTCTTATCTTGGATGAATTTTTTATTTTAAATCATGCTATGCTATGTAAATGTAATTTCAAAATGAATTTAGAGGGTAGATTCATCGTTTTGAAGTGGTTTGGGGGTGAATGAATCAATTTCCATGGTTTTAGAGGCAAGCTCTTCCACTGCCTATATTCTTGTTCCTAGTTTAGATAAGGTTGAAACAACCCCTTATTTCTTGGATTCGACCACTGATGGCTACAATAGGTGGTTTTCATGTCTATATTATGTATTTTCTTCCTCATTTGTAAAGGTTGGACACTTGTGGATGCTTTGAGCTTCACCGTAAATCACTTCTATAGTTTGGCAAGGAAATGAACTCGGGTTTTGCAGCATTTTGTAGGATTCTTGTGGTGATGTGTCTTGGCATTATTTCTTCCTTTTTTATTTAGTTTCTCTTATGTGTATATGTTCCAACATCTATTTCTTTATTCATAACTAAATGAATCAAGATAAATAGGTGGAATCCATTGATATTTAGTGCTCTACCTTGAGGATACATTTAGATTTTAATGTTTTCTGCTGTTTGAGGAGGACTAAAGAACTTTGCATGCCCTCCCCAACTCCTCACTGGTCTTAGGCTTACCATCACACTTAATTCAAAGTGCCAAAACACCTACCTACCTCGCCCCATAGAACATCTTGGAAATCTGAGTTGATTTCCTTGACCCAATCTGCCTTCTCCAATTGATCCAGCAACCAAAACCTACAATCTAACCAGAAGCCCTAATCTACTATACCTATACTAAAATTAGCATTCATTTTAGTCATCTCAAGCCCTAGTTGCCAATATCCTAATTGAGATTGACAAGGAGAGAGCCCTCTCCCGACTTGGTAGGGCTAGCTACTAGGTTAAGTGTGTTTTGATGTTTCCCTAGGCCTGCCTTCCTTTAGCTTGAGGTAGATTTAGTCACTAACATAGCCATTGAGACCCCTATTTATTGGCAGCTCAAGAAAGGTTTGCTTGACCTTTGAGACCCTTGTTTATTGGTAGCTCAACAATGATTTCATTGACCATTGAGACCCCTATTTATTGGTAGCTCAACAATGAGGAGGATTGAGGAGGCCTGTAGATAAAATTTATACCATAAAACCCCTAAATTCTAGGGAAAACTCAACCCTAGCCTTGATTTGTAGAAATGGTAGAGAAAAAAATAACCCCAAACGAGTGCCATTGCTGGAAATCAGGGCGATTAGAGGAAATATGACTTGGAAATCGGGGCAATTGGAACAAATCTGACCTGCAAACAAGACTAATAGGGGCTAGGAATGTTTATGGCACTTATTTCTCATGACTAAATCATAATAACTATTTATTTTTTAAATAGTTTTTGGGCTAATTATAGAAAAGGGTTATAATATAAAAAAGTCACCCCTCCCAAATATAAAATCCCTTAAATTTCGCCCATGGGCTAAGGTTCACCCCTAATTTTTTTTTATGGATGTATGGATCTCATCATGTTTTGAACTGTAAATGAATGTACAATGAATATATGACCTCATAGATGATAATGCATCTAATGTGATAAGGAATTAATGCTTCCTTGTGATTATCAGATAAGTATGAGACCCCTATGTTGAGATACATTATTATGACCTATAGAATGCATATTTGTGACATTTTTGAAAAAATTCATGCCATGGATAGTAGGGGTATGACTAAGTATTTTTTCAAGTATTTTCATTTTTATCATTGTTTTGATGTTACTTTTAATTCTTGAAAGTTTCATTGAGTTATGGGCAGTGGCCTGAGTCTTGGCCCTGAAAACGTGGCATAGAATCTGGGGTCATAGGCTCAGAACTAACTAAAAAGGACCCCAGTCACTTGCATTCCCATGCTCTGAGAGAAAATGGAAGGCCCCAATCACATGCATGCCAATTTCATGGGAGCGACTGAGACTCTAGGGAAGTGAAGTGTAAAGTTGTTGCAAGGGTTCATCACCTCGAAGGGTTGGTTGGCTTTAGTAGGTTTTGTGGTATATGCAGAATGCCAGATTGGTTGTGTTGTGTCAACTCCACTTCCTTAACTATACATGGGGATTTGAATCATATTGTAGTAGCCTCCCATCACATGTTTACCCCGGCAGACCAGTTAACTTATGTAAATGTGGGAGGAGGGTGTTACAGTTGGGGCCAACTAAGATTGAATGACGCTGATATTAGATGGATCCACCTGCACACCTTGATTATCAATAATGTAACCAGATATTGGACCTTTTCCATGTCAAAGGATGTTTTTCTAAGTTATAACATATCTTGTGATATCGTAGAGTATACATGACCTAAATAATATGCTGCAAGTTCTCTTCCCACCTCCTACTGGATATGAGGATATCATTGAGATATGCAGCCATGAACAAGTTGGTGAAATGATCAAATATGTCATCCATCATCTTCATGAAATTTGTGAGGAAATTTTTCAAACCAAAGGGCATGAACAACCACTCAAAAATACCCTCCTTGGACTTGAAAGTAGTCTTCCAAACATTTGTGGGTTCTATTGGAACTTGGCGATAGTCAGACTTCAAATCAATCTTGTTGAAGTACTTGGTCCCCTTAAGTTGGTGAAGAAGGTCATCAATCTATGGAATCGAGTATAGCTATGTTTCTAACAGTGATTTTATTCAAGGATTTATAATAAATCTAGAGTCTCTACATCCCATCCTTCTTTTGCATGAGTACAATTGGGCTCCCATAGGGCGAGAAACTTGATTAGATGTTTCCTTTTTGTAGTGGCTCCTAGATCTCACACTTTATTTCCTCATTTTCTAGAAGATAATTGGTATATTATCCCATTAGATAGAGGTACATCGAGATTCAAATCAATGGAATGCTTGACTTGACAGTGCAAAGGTACCCCTATGGGTGAGGAGAAGATGCCTGTATTCTCTTCAAAAACCTTATCCACTTTTCATTATTGTGAAGAGGAACCCTTTGTGGAGGTCATTAATGTGGCCATGGCCTTCCCCTTATTTTGAGAGTGAATCAGGAGGAATACAAATCTCCTAGTCTAGGAGATGGTCTTATTAAATTTCTTAGCAAAGATCAAAGAAATGGTAGCAGGTGGGGCTGCCTTTGGTATCCTATACATTTTCTTCCAAAATTAATAATAACAATACAAGGTCAGACTCATACATAGTATGACACTTTGAAAAGTATAGTTAGCACAACAAAACATCACAAAATTCAAGTGGACCAACATCACATAATTCCTCATTCGTGAATGGCTTGATGTTGGTGGGTAGGCAACATTGTTGGCTAACATGGAAATCTCTCCCTTGGTGGAGCCACATGATAGTGTATGGTTGTAGGTGTGGTGTTTTTAATAGACCCAACCACCTAATGACCTCTACTGAGATGAGGTGATTTTGACTCCCACTATCACTAATGAAACATAGTGGAGCCCCCTTCACCCACATTAGTGAGTGGAAGAGATACTCAACTTCCTTTGGATTTTATGGCTCACTTTGCTACACTTGGGTGGTATAAACAATGGCACAAGGTTCTACATTGATGATTTGTCTCCCCTTTTTCGGTCTGGATTGTTGAATTTCTAAACATGGTAGAAATTTATAATGCACATTTGGTCACTTGATGTAATTGTATTTATCATTGTAAAGCCACATTTATAAATTCTTGAGTTAAAGGAAATTTTATTTTGAGTCAAAGTTCCATTGCAACTTTTAAAAGATGAAATTTTGAATTTTTGAAATATAAGCTTTGGCTCCAAAATTAATAAGTCAACTTACCTCCAAGTCAAGTCAGCCCTAGTCAAGTGACACATTCATTCACCCAATACATACTATTACATAAAGGTAACTCAACCTGCTCCATTTGGGCATTCACATTATCTCACACAAGACAATTTTTGGGAAAGCAACCAAAAGACAAGAAGGATGAAGTAGGACAAAAAAGAAGGGTAAGATTTCTCTCTTCTCTCTCTCTCTCTCTAGAAAATCACATGTGTGAATTGATATCTCTCTATGGCTTAATTGTTTATGGGGAAACTGTTGCATGGGACTGAAATGTCTGGGTAACTGGGAGAAATGTTGCAGGGAAAAAATTCTGGGCAACTGGCTATTGCAGGAAGGCCAAAATTTTGGATCAGGCATGTAGAGGAAAGCGTAAGATTAGTTTGGGTGACTTGAGTTGGAGGAGAATACCATGTCTTACCATAGGTCTAGGTGTGTATCTCATTGAACAAGAATATTTGTTTTATTGAAAAATGCTTTTGGCGTTTTCCCCTTTATGTGTTTTCCTAGGGTAAATTTTGTCTTATTTTGCGTGTGTGATCTATATTGTTCCACAGTTATTTATGGCTGAATTTCTAAAGTATAATTTTTGAATGATATATTGGAATAATTTAAAATAATATCTACATCAAAAGTAATTATCATAATTTCATAAATATTGTTTTAAACATAATTGCACTAAGAAAATCAACATGGGATCAGAGCTTTGGTATAGAAGGGAACGTTGAGATCACCTTGACAAAAACCTAGATAGCATTTTATTCAAGTCCTTCTTGCAGTTTGGTTTCTATTGTTACATCTATAAAATTTGAAACCAATCTAGAGGGAGAATCAAACTTCAAAGCTTGGAAACTTAGAATATATATTCTTCTTGCCAAGAACAAGGTTTTGGATATCATTACAAGGAAGGTTACTGAAACAACAGATGAATTAGGGAAAGAAAATTTCAAGGAATATGACATCAATGCTATGAGTATTATATTAGAATCCATTAGGGATCATTTCATTCCATACATTGCAAAACTTGATACTTCAAAGAAGATGTATAATGCCCTAATGAATCTCTACATAATCAAGAATGTTGGTCAATCAATGGGATTGAAGGATGAACTTTGAAATACAAGGATGAGTAATGGAAACATTGTGGATTTACCAAATAAGAGATCAAAGTTAAGGAACTAGAGATGTTGGAAATAATACTGAGGGGGGCGTGGGTGGGGGTTGGGTTGCGGGGGGTGTGTGGGTGGGGTGAATCAGTATTAGCGAATCGCTAACTTTTTCATATCCATAATCAGATTCTTATACGCTACTTCAGTTAAGGGAACCCGCGTGTACACGCAACTATGTTTAATGCAACTAGGGTATATCCAGTAAACTTATGATTCAGTTAATCCATTGTATGTCGATCTTTAATCAGTGCATCAGAACTTCATTAATCATATAAACAGTAAACATGTGCAGTAAAACAGAACAGATCATAACACATAAGAAACACACATGAACACCATGATATAAGGTGGAAACCTAATGCGGGACAAAAACCAACTGTTGTCGTCTTCCTTTAATATAAGAAAAACCTGTTTACAATATTGTACTGGTGCAGACTCATACCAGTACGAAAGCACCCACCTGCAGAAGGATACAATCTTCTCTCATACTCTAGCTACTATTGGAAGGGAGCTACAACTCCTGGCTCTTGTACTAGCCAATATGATTAGTAGTACGTAGGCACCAACCTACAGAAGGCTACAACCTTCTCTCTTTTTCTAGCTACTACTGGAAGGGAGCTCTAACCCCCTGGCTCTTGTACTAGCCAATATGTTTACCAGTACATAGGCACCAGCCTATAGAAGGCTCTAACCTTCACTCTTCCTCCAGGGACCGCGTTTCATAAATTTTCTTACTGGATACTCCTGAAGCACAACATCATAATCTGAAGGCCACATTTCATCCAATTTTCATACTGGACCCATCAACAACTCTTAAGAAAAAAATTAATCACCACTGCAATACACCCATCAACTACACCTACATCATCGATCTCTAAATCACCTAACACTGAAACAATGAAATCTTGTCAACGAAACACAGTCACCAGAACACATAGCAGACCACAGAATTCTGCAACAACAACCAAATCCATCTACAACTTTAAATATCATACTTCATACTGTATACGCTACTCTGATGAGCCAAACCATTGTGTATATGTTCTTTTACCAAAGCGAACTCACGTATAGATCTGCACATATTTATTCATAACTTTTCAGCTATTCCAAACATCAGTCATACCCAGATCATATCATTTATATAATAAAACATGTGTCAATAATTCAGATCTTGTCTATCCATGATCAAACTACATAATGATAATACATTCCTAGCCTTATGATCCCAATCCATCATCCATCATCAACTGCATAGGTGCATCCTTGATTCAGATCAACCAAAGCATCACAAACCCATAACCAACATAATAGACCTCACACTTCATCAGATATTCATCACTTTCACACTTGCACTTTGGCCTAATGATCTTCTTCTCCTTATATAGGTTTAGGCCTCTCTCAATACCATGGTCCAAAACCACGGAGGACCAATATCTTGGACCCAATACCTAGGGTTAATATCTCCGACCAAATACCATGGACCAATACCAAAATACCATGGAGAAAAACTTAGTTTTCCAACATGTACACACCTTTACTTCTGTGAGAGTGTGTGTGTACGACATACGTGCCTTTTGTTCTGCTAACCCACATGTATATGCACCTTTGTCACAGTGAACCTCTGTATACCTCTTTCTTATCATTAATTCTTTGTTATTGACCTGCTGCACTATGATCTGTCATCTGAGTGAGTTGTCATAAAGTACAACACTTGTATCATACCTGTATTATAATGCCAACAATCTCCCCCTTTGGACTTGATGGCAACAACCACACCAAGTCACTCTCCCCCTTTGACATCAAGGGCAAAGGGTGGACCACGATATTCTCTCCCTTTGATATTCATTATGTTATCCATACTCCCCCTAAGTACATGTTGAAATCTCTGATTGAGCTCTCCCTTTGTACATGCTTAGATGTACCAATCTGTCCATGCTCCCCCTGAGCACATGTAGAATTCTTTGATTGAACTCCCCCTTTGTACATGCCAAGATGTACCAATCCAACCATGCTCCCCCTCAGCACATGCAGAGTTTGCAACATGACTCTACAACTCAACTAAGTGAGTATGACCTTCCTATCACCAATGACTCATACATACATCAATCTCCCAACCATGTGGGGATACACCATTTTTTACTCATCCACCCAACCAAGTGGGGATATACCAAATGTTTCTACATGACTAAAATAGACATTATTACATCATCCTCCCATGGATAGTGAGGGTACAAATTATCTCTTTGCATGACCTTTATATCAAATAATATAAATGACTTTTATAAAAAAGACCAACAATCTAAACAGGACCATGATAGTCATCAGCAACTATCATACACCATATATGATCTACACCATAAGCATCTATCAACACCATCCAGACCTGCAATACCATTCTCTTGACCAACAATAAGTAGCAAGATGTATCATTTAGCCACATAAGCATTGTTACCAAAGACTTATAACCATAATGCCAACAATGCATTATTCAAAGCATATGCTCCCCCTGAACTTTTTCCATCTGTTCACTGTCAGATCTAATCATGCATATACCAGCAAGAAGTATCAAGGCATCATCATCAATCAGATATACATCAAGCACTTATAAATAACAACACATTTCCACACATCATCAGCAAATTGTAACCATAATTAAACAGAGCAAATAATTGACTGAACCATATCAAACCCTTTTTCCTAAGTTTGTCCCATTGATTTTCCTCAAACCAACATATGCGTGATTTTGCAGCTTTAAACTCACATATACACGTGACTTGTCTTTATGAAACTTGTGTATGAGATTTAGTACACTGAGGTTCCATACTTTTAGCTCCCTCTGAGTCTGTCATGTCTGTATACTCTGCTATGCCACATCTTTCTCACTTTACTTCCTTTTTCTTCCATATCTTCAACTGTGATGATGTTTTCTCCTTTCGATATGGTGCCAAAAATCTTCTCTTGCATTCCTTTGCTATATGTCCAAGCTTGTTACATCCATAACATCTTACATATTTCATATTCCTTCTGTAGCAGTCAACAGTTTTGTGACCAAACATATTGCAAGAAAAACAATACCCCTTAAAGTACCTGGTATGTGATGCTCTTTCTGTGTGATAGTCTTGAACCATTCTACTTCTGCATCTTGCTGCAACATGTCCAAGATTATGACATACATAACATTCAACATTACTTAATGGAGGAAATAACCGTCTATCACTTCCACAGTTAGGAGCAAAAAAATTTCTTTGAAGACTTTCTTTCTTTGGTTGTTGATGGGGTTGACCTCTCATCTCCTTGTTGAACATTTCAGATTTTGCACTAGAGTTCCTTGCCTCACCTTGTGAGCTAGTTTCACCTTCAACAGATTCATAGAAACCAAGACCAGTTTTGATAGCAGGCAACCTTTGACTATTAAGAATATCATCCAAAATCTTAGTACTGCCTTGAAATCCTAATAGCTTATCTTTTTCTCCTAATTTACCTTTCAAGATATTTACATCAACCTGATGTTATTCTTCCTTTTCCAGATATTTCTTCTTCAAGATTTCTTCAAACTTTCTTCCTTCTTCCACTTGTTTCCTTAGTTTGAGAATCTCATTTTCTTGTTCTTCATTCAGCACCTGCAACATTTTCCGTACTCTGAAGACACACTCCAGCTAAGCTTTTAAGCTAATAACTTCTTCTTTGAGGGCACTCTACCTTTTATTAAATAGATCTTGATGATCTATGATTTTATGTCATGCTTCATTTGCTTGTTCATCTTCAATCTGAGGTGATTCAGAATCTGAATACTTTCTTCAACTTAATGGTAGGTTGTCACTGTTCCTTTGAGCTGTCTTCTTCTTCTGACGTGCTTTCTTTCCCATTGTTCTATGGATCTCCTTCAAGTGATCAAGCTTCTACCAAAGGACCTACTCTGATACCAATTATTGGAAATAATACTAAGAGGGGGGGTGTGAATCAGTATTAGAAAATCACTTACTTTTTCATTTCCATAATCAGATTCGTATATGCTACTTTAGTTAAGGGGACCCGTGTGTACACACAACTGTGTTTAATGCAACTAGCATATATCCAGTAGACTTATGATTCAATTAATCCATTACATGTTGATCTTTAATAAGTGCATCAGAACTTCATTAATCATATAAACAGTAAACAGGTGCAGTAAAACATAATAGATCATCACACACAAGAAACACACATGAACACCATGCTATAAGGTGGAAACACAATGCAGGACAAAAACCACCTACTGTCGTCTTCCTTTAATATAAGAAAAACATGTTTACAATCTTGTACTAGCGCAGACTCATACCAGTACATAGGCGCCCACCTACAGAAGGCTACAACCTTCTCTCATTCTCTAACTACCACTGGAAGGGAGCTACAACCCCTGGCTCTTGTACTAGCCAATATGATTACTAGTATGTGGGCGCCAGCCTACAAAAGGCTACAACCTTCTCTCATTTTCCAGCTACTACTAGAAGGGAGATCCAACCCCCTGGCTCTTGTAATAGCTGATACGTTTACCAGTATGTAGGTGCCGACCTGTAGAAGGCTCCAACCTTCACTATTCCTCCAGGGACCATGTTTCATAAATTTTCATACTGGATACTCATGAAGCGCAACACCATAATATGAAGGCCACGTTTCATCCAATTTTCATACTGGACCCATCAACAACATTGAAACACAAAATCAATCACCATTCCAATCCACCCATCCACTACACCTGCATTATCAATCTCTGAATCACCCAACACTAAAACACTGAAATCATGTCAACAAAACACAGTCATCAGAACACATAGCAGACCACAAAATTCTACAACAACAACCATATCCAACTGCAACTTCAGATATCATACTTCATATTCTATACGCTACTCTGATGAGCCGAAACAACATGTATATGCACTTTTGCCAAAGCAAACCCATGTACAAATCTACAAATATTTATTCATAACTTTGTAGCTATTCCAGACATCAGTCATACCCAAATCATATCATTTATACAATAAAGCATGCGTCAATAATTTAGATCTAGTCTATCCATGATCAAACTACATAATGATAATACATTCCTAGCCTTATCATCTCTATCCATCATCCATCATCAACCACATAGGTGCATCCTTGGTTCAGATCAATCAAAGCATGACAAACCCATAACTAACATACTAGACCTCACACTTCATCAGATATTCATCACTTGCACACTTGCACTTTGGCCTAATGATCTTCTTCTCCTTATATAGGTTTACACCTCTCTTAATACCATGGTCCAAAACCACGTAGGACCAATACCTTGGACCCAATACCTGGGGTCAATATCTCGGACCAAATACCATGGACCAATACCAAAATGCCATGGACCAAATACCACGGACCAAAACTTAGTTTTCCATCATGTACATGCCTCTAGTTTTGTGAAAGTGTGTGTGTATGACATATGTGCCTTTTGTTCTGCTAACCCACGTGTATATGTGCCTTTTTCATGGTGAACCTATGTATACCTCTTTCTGATCATTAATTTTTTGCTATTGACCTGTTGCACTATGATTTGTCATCTGAGTGAGTTGCCATCAAGTACAACACTTGTATCATACCTGTATCATAATCCCAACAAGAGAATCCATCCCAGATCCAAAACTAGTAGTTATAGCACTCAATGGTGCTCCTAAGTAATGGGATGTTTTTACAGTAAGCATAAGAAATTGGAAGGAATATCCTACATTTGAAAAACTATGGACATCATGTGCTCATGAAGAAGCAATATTGATGACTAAACATCATAAAGATGAATAATTTCAAGCCCTAGTAGCTTGCTTCAAGAACAAGGGAAAGAAGAAGTTTAGACCTCAAGATGAGAAGGTTGGAAATGGATCTTCTTCCTTTAAGAAGAATAAATACTTATCAAAGATCCAACGTTATGGTTGTCAAGAATATGGAAATTTGAAGAGAGATTGTCCTAACATGGCTAATATCAATAAGAGAAAAGGGAAACAACATGCTTATGTAATAGATGTTGAAGATGAAAAACCAAAGAAGGCCAAAGGTGATAAGGATTTATTTTACTATTATGCTTTGATAGGTTCCCTTGTAGATGATGATTGCATGTGGCTGGTAGACAGTGGAGCATCAAGGCACATGATTGAATAGCATGGGAATATCTCTAGTGTGACATAACAACATTTGTCTCAATGGGTTGAAATGAGAGATAATAACAACATGCAGTGAAAGGAGATGGAAAGGAATCCAAGGAGCTAGAATCTGGTAACAATGTACATCTCAACAATGCTCTTTATGTATCAAGTTTGGAAAATATTCTTGTCTTTATTTCTTGTTTAGAAGATAAAGAAGATATAGTTTATTTTGTGGATGGAAAAGTATTCATTTTGTCCAAGGGCTCTAGTGTAGATGATGCTAGGGTTATTAGAATTTGTGACGAAATACTATGTAGACTTGTGAGTCAACTATATCAAGCACTAGTACATGATATAATAAATCCAAGTGAGTTATGGCACTGAAGGCATGGACATATTCATTTTAGAGCATTTCTTGAATTGAGCCAAGTAGTGTTAGGAGTTCCTGAACTGCAGATAATGAATGATGGTGTATGAAAAGGTTTTGCTCTAGGGAAGAACATCAAGAAAACATTTCCAAATAGTGACAATAGATCAAAGGAAGCTTTGGACTTGATTTATTATAATGTATGTGGTCTAATGCTTGTGAAATTGCTTGGTGGTTCATTGTACTATATGACACTTGTTAATGAATTATCTCGTAAGAAATGGATATATCTCTTGAAGACTAAGGATGAGGTATTAGTTGAGTTCCATGAATTCAAAGTTGAAGTAGAAAACTTAACAAGTAGAAAGATCAAGATACTAATATTTGACAATTGAGGAGAATAAACTTTAAAGCAATTGTTTCTTTCTGCAAGCATGCTAAGATTAAGAGGGATTTGATTGTCCCCTATAATCCACAACTGAATGGTGTAGCAGGATGAAAGAATATATCCATCGAATAATTTTTCAAGGCCATGATGCACGATTTGGACATGCCATTATTATTATGGGGGAAAGCATCACAAAAAGTTGTGTTCACTCAAAATAGAAGTCTTCATAAAGTTTCAGAAGTTATGACTCCTAAAGAAACTTCCTCTAAAAGGAAGATAGAAGTTGATCACATGAGAATATTTGATATTATAGTATATATTCATGTTCCTAAGGATAAGAGGAACAACATTGAGCCTTTAGGAAATAAATACATATTTGTTAGATACAATAAATCATCGAAAGATTACATAGTATACATTCTAGAGTAGTGATGAATTGAGGTTACACGAGATGTCACTTTTGATAGAAAGTGGCATATTGGAGATATAGGGAGGTCTCTATAGATTTCTTGGATGAGATTAAGCATAAGGGATCAAGGTAGGAATATTCAAGTTTTACAAAATGTATCAGAAGGCTAGTAGTGCCTCAAGATCTAGAAAAACCAATCTTATTTCAGAGAAAAAGAAGAGACTAGCATGGCTTTGATCCACATTATAAGAGACAGAAAGACATATAGCTCTTGATGGAAAATTTAGAGAGGTGAAGAAACCTAATATGTTCTCCATCTATCCATCTCTCATGAAAAAAATCATTGATGAGGAACCTTCCACATATGACGAAGCAGTTAACTAGTAGGTATGGAAGGAAGCGATGCATGAAGTGTACAAATCTATCATGAAAAGAGATGTTTGGGAGATTGTGCCAAGGCCTAAAGGGAAGTCATTGGTGTTGACACATAATCTTTGTGATTGGATGAATTTATGTAAATAGATAAATAGGAAATATGAATAGTCATCGGGAGATGAACTGAACAATCTCTCCCTCATGTATATAATGGAGACCTACCTGATGAAATAAAACAGTCAAATCATTTTTTCCTTATGGAGTTACTGCCTGTCCTGACATGGTATCAGAGCCAGCACCTTTTTTTATTTTCCCTCTGCTTTGTAACTCCCTCTTGCATATTCTACTTATATTCTACCCATGTTCTATAGGCTGACATCTCTGTCATATCCCTGCAAAATCTCATTCATTGTTTAATGTATTCGTTGTGTGTGAGTTCCATTTTGCTGTGTGTTATGTGCATGGATTCACTGTGAGTTTCAACCCATGACCTTCACTCTACAATTACTCTGCCATTACCACTGTTTACCACAGTTTTGTTCTTCCATATAAATGTTGATTTACACTGCTCCCTCTTGACGCAGAGCATTTGGTACCAATATGCCACAGTTGATTCTGCATTATATACTCGTGGCTTTGTCCCCTTTCTGTGACTAGATCACGCTCGTTTGATAGGGAATTTCTAGGCATGTAACTCAAATCATATTTCTACAAAATTGGCACATTCCCAGAAATGTTAGTCATTGCATTTTCCCGCAGAACTAAACGATCCCTGCACACGTTGGCCATTTCATTTTGCGAGGGATCACTGAGACTGTAAGGGCTTGGATAGCCCACCAAAGGATTTCTATGAGTGGAGCTCTCATCCATTTCCATACCTCGTTTAACTGAAAAAATCTACTGCATTTTTAATTGTTCCTCAGTTTGATTCCTATGGTCCCGTGTTTATAAAGGGTCTGAACATGGATAGAATATGCTTGACGAAAAAAAAGCATAAATGTTCAATGAATCTCCTGCCCTGGTATTTGTGACCAGCATGTGCGGTGCCTATACATGACTGTGGACTATCTTCACCTTGGATGTATGCCAACACGATTTCTTTATTGACATATAGCATGGAGAACTCGTTCTAGAGCTGAAGAGTTGCGCTGCAAGTGTTAAACGTTGGACGCTAATAGAGTTGAACGCTGATACAAAGTGCTACTCCATATAGGCAGTCGATTGGCCCAGAAAGGGTTGTTTTTTTGGTAATCTTTACTCTTTCGAATAACTGTTCCGGTAATTTTTTAATGCTGGCTAACAGAATGCTTCTTTGAAGTTTTTCACATTACAATTGCTGGTTTTTTTTTGAGGGACAGAAGAGGGTGACTATCATCCAAAGATTGGAAACAGTGTTCTCATCAGTGCAAGGGCTACGATTTTGGGCAACGTCAAAATTGGGGAAGGCGCCAAGATCAGATCCGGGGCTGTTGTTTTGATCGAGGTTCCACTGTGTACCACTGCTGTTGGTACTCTCGCTAGATTAGTTGGTGGCAAACACAATCCCACCAAATTGATGGAGACTCCCAACGAGACTATGGACCATACATCTTTCATTAGTAGGTGCTCTCATTATGTTATTTAGTATTAAGGAGGTATCAAAGCTCAGGGTTTCTTATTGGGAATATAGACTTGTTTTCTCATTTTCATGTGAGTGCACCAACCGAGAATGCCAACTGCGCCTTACAATCCATGCTCACTACCCCTTGGTGATTGAGAAGATGTAAATATAGCTTTGTTGGAGCGCTGTCCAGTTGAATACACTATGCAGTTTTGTATATTTACAGAGTTTTTTGTATTGACACTATATTTTTTCCTTCCCATTAAGAGTAAAATTTTGCAGCAGAAGTATTTTTTTGTTACAGTATGCATTCAAGAGGAAGAGGAAGATATTTCAGAGGCGGGGGGGCAGACACTATCAAGGAGAAAAGATAGATTTGCACTGCAAGCTACCATGGGACAAAATTGAGTAGCAAAGAAACCAACAGAAAGGTAAAACTGATGATACAGACAAAGGTAAAGAACCTGAATCCGCTCACTATGTTGTGGCACAATGTAACATTGAGTAAACGAAGATTTATTTAATGCTTCACTTGTTTCTTGGAAAAATGATTGGTTGCTTGATTCAAGAGCAACCTGCCACATGACTCATAGAAAAGATTTTTTTGAAGATTTCACTAACAATGTTGATGGAGCAGTATACTTTGCAGATCAATCATAAATCAAGCCATCAGGGCTTGGCACAATGAGGCTTAAACTGCCTATTCCTCTAGACTTTCTTCTGCATCATGTTCTATATCTCCCACAACTCAAGAGAAACTTGTTGTCCTTCGTGCACATCTACCAGCAAGGTCACTCCATTCATATGTTTGATGGCAAGATTGAGGTAAGAAAAGCATCTTACCACTCACTTTCACGAGGGGAATAGAAGAAGAAACACTTATCAAGCTGCAAGGAACCTCTGCTCATGCACAACATTTCTCGTACAATTCTCATCATGAAGAAGGTACACTTCCATCAAGTTTATTATGGTATGCTAGATTTGGACATTTGAACTATGATATTCTCTGCTTGTTGAAGAAAAATGGTGTTGCTGGTTTGCCTACAATTCCTAGGAAACATAGGCAATGTGATGCTACATTCTAGAAAAGCATAGCAAACAGTCTTTTCATGAGTCACATTCAAGAGCACATAGAAAACTTGAACTTATTCATTCAGATTTATGTGGTCCAATGCCTGTTCCTTTTGCAAATGGAAATAAATATATCATGACATTTATTGATGACTACAC
>APFE030025939.1:43916-63511 GCA_000404065.3 Pinus taeda | reverse complement strand
AGGGTTTCCTGTACAAAATGGGGGAAGTGCAGAAGGCACCAGGGTCTTCAGACCTGATCAGGGGGAAATCTCAGTATAATAACCTTTCTCTATACTCTCTCCTCCTCTAGGCCTTCCCTTTGGTGTCATTTTATACCAATTCCAAAGTAGTTTTTAGTTAGGAATTGGTTGGGGACAGTTGAGGCCACGGGCACTAACAGGTGATCAGCAGGTAAAACCTGTGATCTCCGCCCGAAAATAAGGAGTTTTATATTTTTTTAGTGTTTTAATACATATACGCGGGTTGGGTATGTATGAACTCGCGTATACACGCGTTTAACTCAGGGCAATGTCGCGTACAGGGAATAAAACACTGTTTTTTAGATATATGACCAGGTCTGGAAGGAGGGGTTGCCCTAGGCCATGGCTGTAGCATCACAAACCATACTGGTGAGATTTGGAGCTATAACACTCTCGTGTCAAGTAATTTTGGTGTAGGAAAAATTTGTATCATTTGTAGAGGTTGTGTGTGTTGTGTTCAGTTAGCAAGCCCACTAATATAAAATTGGGGCTCTACACACCACTCCTTGTTCTGAGTCATCCATGGGAAAGTGTGCTAATGGATTTTGTTGGAAGTTTTCATTTTTTTAGGAGAGATCATGGCTATTATATGTCATTATGGATCAATTTATAAAAATGTGTGTCTTAATTCCTTGTAAAAAATAGGTCACTGCAGAGGAGACTGCTCATCTATTCTTCCAATTTGTATGTGTCCACTTTGGGTTTCCCACATCCATTGTGTCTGATCAAGACTCTCACTTTCTTGGAGAGTTTTGGATGATTTTGTGGAGAAAGATGGACACAAAGCTAAAGAGGAGCATGACATTTCATCCACAAACTGATGAACAAACAAAGGTTTTCAACTGCACAATGGTACATTTACTCTGGGGCTATTGTGGCAAGCATCCCAAGTTGCGGTATGAGAAACTTCCCTATGTACGACACGTGTACAACTGGGCAATGCATTAATCCACTCAAAGCTCACCATTCAAGACATGTTTTGGATATTTGTGAAAGGATCCGTTAGACATGGTCTTTGGGAGAGGTGAAGATTCTAGTGGGAAAGATGATAGGGACAAAGCATGAAAGTTAATTTAGTGAATTAAAATGATTCACCAGGCAGTGCAGGAGCAGTTGGATAAAAGTCAAGCTCAATAAAAATCTCGACATGAAAAGCATTAGGTCGATCACCAATTCCAGGTTGGAGATAGAGTGTGGCTCCACATCAGCAAATACATGATGAAAGGGGAAGGAAATAAGTTGAGACCAATATGATATGGCCCATTCACCATATTAGAAAATATTAGAGACAATGCTTTCCGTCTTGATTTTCCAGCATACATGTAGATGTACTTAGTGGTGAATGTTGAAAACTTGAAGCTTTATGAACCTTCTTTGATCATGGACACTAAAGAGGTTGGACGAGTTCCTATAGTGGATGAATTTTCACTTGAATTTTTCGACAAGATTGGTGAGGATATCATTCTTGACAAGAGAACTAGGAGCTCACGACAAGGAGATGTCGAGTACCTTTGTATTGGATTCAAGGGAATGCATCCAATTAAGGCCCAATGAATTGAAAAAGAGAAAGTAAGGGAGAAATTTCCTCACTTTCCAATTGACTGATAAAGCTTTTGGTGCCCCAAAATATCATTAGTAGGGAGGAATGATCTAGGTGGCTCCAGAAATGCTTAAGTTTCAGAAGTGGCTTTGGAAAATCTCAAAAATCAAATTCATTGGATTGAAGTGGAACTAGGATCAGATCGAATATCTCGATGTAAGCTTTCCAACGACATGAAAAACACCTCAATCTGATTTCGTATGTTAAAGTTAGGTCCGATCAAAGTTTTGGCCAAACTAGGCCCAGTGGTAGTCACTAACGAGGCAACAATTTCACAATTGTCGGCACATAGATTCTGGCGGCCAGAATGGGAAAATTTGTCACCTCTTTAATTTTTCTGGTGACCCTTAAAAAATGACTAATTATTTTTGAATACCTTCTTTTAAATTATATTTATATTCTATAATATATATAATTAATTATAATATTTTGTATATATGTATTCTGATATATGTATTATGTATATATATATGTATATATGTATTATGTTTATATATATATATATATATATATATATATATATATATTTATATATATATATTATATATATATATTTATATATATATATATATATATATATATATATTTTATATATATATATAAGGGTCGGTTGCCTAGTGGTCAAACCTAGCCAATTGGGACCTAACCTCCATATATAATGGTTATTTCAACAACTACCAAAAAAGGGAGTTGAGAGGGGTCGAACCTGCTCGACCCGGGTGGTCTAGCTCGCCAACAGGCGACCCTATATATATTCAAAAAAAAAAATATCGTGTCACCAATAAATAACTGCCCACAATAAAATTATAACAAATGTGCCCAGTTGGGAGGTCACGGGGTTGGAACTCAACCCTACCCCGAGCTATTTGTGACACTTTCCAACGACCTAAGAAGCCTCACCTTGATTTATTCTCCCAGAAACTTATACATAACCCCAACATTTCCATTCGACTTGGGAGAGAGGCGGAGGTCTGATTAGCGGAGCGAGGAGAAGGAACTAGGAGCGCGCCCTAAGGCAGAACTGAACCCTCGTGGGCACAATTTTCAGGAAAGATTCTAAGAGAATATTGTGAGAATATTTTTGCAGTGAGTGTTGAGGGAATCTAAAGATTCCTTAGAGCTCCATAAATCACCTGCTAAGAACAGGGTCAAGTTTATAGTTGTTTGACATGATTAATTAGGTCCCTATACTACTAGTGTAACCCCTTATTGTTATTAATGCATGATCCGAATTTAAATAGGAACACAACAAATTACAAAGATAACCATAAATACAGAGATGCAGCAAAAATACTACTTCATTTCATTAATGTAAAATACTGAAATATGCTTACAAACAGAAATGGAAATAAACTAGCTCGAGCGATGGTAGCTTATCTCTGAGGAGAGATGTAGCAGCTACATGCCTCTGAACTGTCTTACAATGAGGCTCGAAGGCCTATTTATTTATGAGAAACAGTGGAAAACCATAAACATCAGAAAATCTAACCCTAGGAGTTGAAGTGCAAAATTATGGGCCCCGTTTGGGTAAATTAGTACATCAGCTTCCCAGGGTCATAACTTTGGCATACGAGCTCTGTTTGACGTGCACAATACTTCATTAGAAAAATCTATCTGAGGAATACAACTTTTGAGTGAGAAAAATCAGTCCATGGACCAAAGTTGCTCCTAGTTTTCCCAAAAACGTCGTTTAGGGCCTCAAAACGGGTCCGAAAGTTCAGGACCTGAAAAACTGCTAAAAATAGTAAACTGTGCTATAATTAAGGAAATTGAAAAACTGAAAGAAACAATGGAGGGGGTCCAAGTGGAATTGGTGGGTGGTCACCAATATCCACTTGGATCATTCCCCCCCCTTAGGAATCAATGGTCCCCATGAGATGAGGAAACTTCTGCTAAACTTGGTCCTTGGTGAGCCACTTGCCCTGGTGAAGGAGTTTGCCTGCTTTGACAACTTGATACAGTTGGATCTTCTACTAGCAAGTGTTCTTGATCTGCATGTCCATGATCCGATTAGTTGCACCTTGTTCCATGTAATCTTGATTTAACTCTATTTTTGTGAGTTGTTCTATAATTTTGGATGTGTCTAGTAATGGTGGAAAGTATGGCTGAAGGTGGTCCACATTGAGCATTGGGTGTAGGCCAAGGAATGGGGGAATTCTGAGCTCAAATGCATTGTCTCCTACAACCTTAGTAATGGTGTAAGGACCCTATTGTGGTTTGAGTTTTCCATAGGCTCCGGTAAGGTATTCCTTTTGCAAATGCAACCAAACTTTTTCGCTCACCTGAAACTTGTGTGGCACCCGATGTTGATCATGTTGCTGCTTGTACTTGGAATTTGATTTCTCCAGAATGTCATGGACCTGTTGGCTGATATGTTGGATGTTATTAATGAAGTTGTTTGCCTTATCTGTTTCGGACTGGACATGATCCGAATCTGCCTGAGTAGCTGCAAATGGCATGGCCACATCAATGGGGCATAGTGGTTGGAATCCCAGGCCCACCTAAAAATGGTTGTGGCTAGTCGAGCTGTGGAGATCCCGGTTATAGTGGTGTTGAACATTCGGGAGGTTCTCATCCCATGTGTATGGATGCTTTTAGTTGTAAATGTGTAGAATGTGTACGATCATCCTGTTGACAACCTCTATCTGGCCATCAGTTTGGGGATGGAAGGATGTGGACTTAGTGAGTTCGGTGTCCAACATCGACTAGAGACTGGAACAAAATGCACTGAGGAACCTGCTATCCCGATCTGAGATGATAGAATGTGGGATCCCAAAGTGTACCCACACTCGTTCAAAGAAGAGTTTAGCAGCGACTTTTGCTATGATATTCTTCTTGCAGGCCACCATAATGGCCATCTTTGAGAACCTGTCGATGACCACAAAAACACAGTCATTTTGATGCTTAGTAGAAAGAAGGCTCGACATGTAATCCATGGAGATGAATTCAAAAGGTCAACTAGGAGTAGGCAACGGATTATAGAGGCCTTTCTTCTTAATGGTCGGTTTAGCAATGACGTAGGCAGTGCAGGATCTGATGTACTTACCGACATCCTGTCAAAGATTCAGCCAATAGAAATACTTCTACAGTACTGCCACCATTTTCTCAACCTCAAAATGGCCAACAACTCAACTGTAATGTGGTTCCCAAATCATCTTGGCAATCTCACTTGTAGGAACACAAAGGTGACCCAGGTGGCATAACCAGGCATCATGGAGGTGAAAATCTGAAATATGTTAACCCTCTAAGGGCGTCTAGTATGTGTGGCTGAATTATGGGTTGCTTTTGTAGCGAAGTAGCCAATCAGAAGTCTCATGCCCATAAGAGTTGAGCACGGTGGCTAACACCATGATTGGTGGTCAACTGAGGCAATATGCAACATTATTGGTGCTGCCCTTCTTATACTTGATATTCAAATGGAACTGTTGCAGGTATGTGGACCACTTCTGATGGCAATCATTCTAAAACTTCCCTTGTGTATGTATGAACTATAGGGGCCGGTGGTGTGTGTGGATGACCGTTTCCTTACCTAAAATGTAATGCTTCCATTGTCGACAGGCCTGCACAATGGAATACATCTCTTTGTCATAAGTGGGATACTTCTGGACTATGTTTGAAAGTGTCTCAATGTGATATGCCACTAGATGACCATGTTGAGTAAAGATTTGCCCCAATAGCATAGTCAGAGGCATCTGTCTTGATCTCAAATGGTTGTTGCAAGTCTGGTAATGCGAGCACTGGTGCCGAGTAGAGGTGGTGTTTCAACTCTGTGAATGCCTTCTTTTGAGATTCAGACCAAAAGAATTTTTCTTTCACTCCTCCCTTGGTGACTTGACTCAAGGGCCAAGTGATATGAGAAAATCCCAACACGAACCTGTGGTAGAGGTTGGAAAGACCCAGAAAGCTGCGGAGCTCTGTCAGAGTGGTTAGAGATGGCCAATTCCAGATGACTTGGATCTTGGCTGGATCCACATGCACCCCCCATTCATCAATAATGTATCCCAAATACTGAACTTGGGTCATGCTAAAAATGCATTTCTCCACATTGGCACATAACTTGTGTTGCCACAATGTTTGGAGAACCTATCGGATGTGGTGGAGGTGCTCTTCCCAACTCTGGCTAACGATCAGGATGTCATCCAAGTATACCACTACAAATGAGTTGGTGGATGGCTACAAGATGTCATCCATTAGCCTCATGAAGGTTGCAGGAGCCTTCATCAACCTGAAAGGCATAACCAACCATTCAAAAAGGCCCTCGTTGGCTTTGAAGGCAGACTTCCACACATCGGAGGGTTCGATTGGTACCTGGTGATATCCTGACTTCAAATCGATCTTGCTGAAATATTTTCCCCCCTTTAGTTGGTCCAGAAGGTCATCAATCCATGGGATCGGGTACCTATTCCGGACAGTGATCTTTTTCAACACCTGATACTCAATACAGAGTCTCCAAGTCCCATCCTTCTTCTATACCAACACGATAGGGCTCCCACAGGGTGATGAACTCGATCGGATGTGACCATTCTACAACAGCTCATGAATCTGCCTCTTGATTTCATCGTTTTCCAAAATGGAGTGCCGATAGATTGGTCCATTGGGCAGCAGTGCACTTTGGGTCAAATCAATGGAGTGCTTGACCTAACAGTGCAAAGGAAACCTTGCGGGGGAGGTGAAGATGTCCTCGTACTCCTCCATGACCTTGTCCATCTGTAGTTGTCATGTGGAGGGACCTTGTCTAGAGGTCGTGGCCACCGTATTCTTTTTTCCTTGAGGGCGTATCATCTAGTAAAAAAATTTCCCAGTTTTGGAAATGAGCTTACTGCATTGTTTTGCAGTAACCAAAGAGATGGTAGTAGGTGGTGCTACCTCCAGTATCCTGTACAACTTATTTCCCAAAGTAACAATAACAACATGAGGCCTTGACTTATACACAACATGTTGCTTCCACAAGTATGGTTGGCCTCATAATACATCACAAACATCAAGGGGAGCAACAACACACAATACCTCATCCGTGAAGGGCTTGATGTTGTATGGAAGGTAACACTTCTAGCTCACATGAAGATCCCGTCCTTGGTGAAGCCACCCGATGGTGTACGCTTGTGGATGTGTTGTGGTTAGTAAGTCCAACCGCTTCATGACCTTTGCCGAAATGAGGTTCTTTTGGCTCCCGTTGTCGATAATTAACTATAGTAGGGATCCCTTTACCCACATTTAGGAGTGGAAGAGACGCTCCTCCTCCTCTGTATCTTCGGGTTAGTCCTTCTAGATCTTCGTGGTGGCAACAGCAGCATTGGGCTCCACATCGATAATCTTCTTCCCTTTGTCATTCCCCTTATCAGGTTCTAACTCAAAGTCAGAACATGCATTTGATTCCGAAGACTATAGCTTGGCCACTAGTCACTACTTGGCCCGACACTCACTTGTGTTGTGAGTGGAGCTCTTATGCAACTCACACCACTTTCCCGTGTCCTTCAGCTTCGTAGTGTTGTCCTTTGCTTTTGTCTTTGGCAGGTTGTCCTGGGCCACCCTACCTTGGCTTTGTCCTTTTGTTTAGTAGTTTGGCGGTGCCTTTCCCTTGCTTCAGATTTGCAGATCCAAAGTCTCACTTCTTTAGTTTAAACTCCTGCTCGATCTTGACAGCGTATTGGTATGACGTGCCAAGCGAGGAGATGTTTAGGAACTCCATCTCATCCTGGACGTACCTATGTAGGAAAACGTGGTATTTTAGTACCAAATGTAACTCAGAATCCTTGATACCCAACTTTGTGTGAAGGGTATGAAAAATATTGGTAAACTCCGTCATGTCTTGGTCCCTTCCCTGCCGCATCATGGTCCACTTTATGTATTTATCCTCATAGCTTCTGACAGGGTAGTACTACTCCTTGATAGCATTCTGAAATGAATTCCAAGTGGGCGTGGATGAAAAAAATGAGGTCGTACTTTTATCCTTCTGCTCACAGTAGGTTTCCCACCAGTCCTTGATGTGGGGGGCGACTTTGAGAAGAATGAAATTAATTTTTTCTCAACTGAAAAAATCATGAACAAAAATTTACCCTTCTAGCATATTTAACCATTTATCTACAACGTCCGCATCTATTTGACCCTCAAATATGGGAATGTCAAAGTTAACTTGTATCTTAAAGGGTATGGCACTTCTAGAGTAGCTGCTGGAAGTAGATGTGTTGCCCCTGGGTAGCCACTAAAGGATCTGGGAAAAGTTTTCCATCATCGCATTCCTTTGTCGCTCAAGGGCCTCTTCGAGCAATATTTTGATAAGATCTCCTTCCCCCTCATCTTTCTTTTCATCCGCCATGGGAGGCCGTCGGGATTTGCAAGGCTGGTCTTGTAAAGGTTCTACCAGTTCAAGCCCTAACTCCTTATATATCGACCTCATTGGGGACATGAAAAGAAAAATAGAGAAATAGCAGTGTTGGGTTGTGTTATATTCTTTCCACGACTAGCCCACGTAGTTAAACGGGGGGTCAGAAGGGGGGTGCAACACCCCCTTTGTTGCACCGATTCCATAGCGGGGGGGTCACAGGGGGTTTGAGGGGTGTAGGTAACCCCCCTCTATGGGGTCTGCGGTAGCACCCCAGAAAATTTTGTTTTTTGGACCCTATATTAGGTTGGGCGGACCTACCTATGGTTTTGTGCATGATTTTTGCACATGATTTTGGACATGATGGTTTTCGGTCCATGGTTTTGGACGCGATGGTTTTCGGTCCATGGTATTGGATGCTTCAACATGTATAAATATGTATTGTAACATTGAAAGAAACATAATGAAAAATCAAGCTGTAGTCCAGTTTTGGGGTCCAGGGGAAATCTTTGTGTATATGTGTTTTATGTGTTATGCTCTCGTATTTTTATTTTCTGTGTTTTAGAACATATGCAGTTAATTTTTATACGGGGTTAAAACCTACAAGCAGAATGTTATGATACCACTGATCTAGATTTAAACAGGAACGCACAATTACAGAGATAACCATAAATACAAAGATGTAGTAGAAATATTTCTTTCATTTATTAATGTTAAAATATTGAAATAGCTTTACAATAGAAATGGAAATAACTAGCTAGGGTATGGTACTTATCTCTGAGGAGAGATGTGGTAGCTTACATGCCTTTGAACTATCTTACAATGAGGCTCGAAGGCCTATTTATTGTTGAGAAACAATGGAAAACCCTAAACATTCGAAAACCTAACCCTAGGAGATGAAGCGCCAAATTATGGGCCCCGTTTGGGTAAATTGGTACATCAAGTTCCCTGAGTCGTAACTTTGGCATACGATCTCCATTTGGCGTGAACAATACCTAATTAGAAAGATCTATCCGAGGACTACAACTTTTAAGTGAGAAACAATAGTCCATGGACCTATGTTGCTCCCAGTTTCCTAAAAAACGTCGTTTAGGGCCTCAAAATGGCTCCGGAAGTTCATGACCCCAAAAACAGCTAAAAATAGTAAATTGTGCTACAGTTAAGGAAACTGAAAAATTGAAAGAAACAATGGTGGGGATCCAAGTGGAATTGGCAGGTGACCACCAACATTCACTTGGATCAGTGCAACCCCCTTATTATATTGTTGTGCCCATGTAGTCTCATATTGTTATTATTATGCCCCATAGAAGCCCACTATTGTTATTGTTGTTCCCTTACATTATTATTGTTATGTCAGCTCTGATTACATTATGACCCCTTAGACTCCTATATATAGAAAGGAGGTCTTGTCATTTGTATCATCCAAGAATTTTTAATTTGTGTAATGTAAAGGAAGTTGCCCCTTCGAAGAGGCTGATTTCTTAGTTGTTGATCTATATTTTATATCTTTTTGTAAGCTGGTTTCATAATATTTGGTATCAGAGCTTTGGATTCTAGGGTTTCACTGCTCCAAAAAGGTCATCGTGGCATTTTCGCTATAACATCTTCGATACGAAGTTTCAGAAGCTACAAAAAAAGCCCATTTGATATGAACTTGCTCTAAACCTCAGGACCAAAATTTAGATCCTGTTTCACTATATTTTCGGAGATACAATCGAAGAAATTTAGGGTTTTTACAGGCCCCTGAATTACATCCAAAACATGTGACCTTGGGAAAATCGTCATAATTTTCTTTGTGAGGATCAGATTGAAATTTTGTAAAAGCTACAAAAAGAGGACATACTGTAGTTTTCTGTATATGAGTTTTAGGTCCTAAGGTCGAAACAATGACGTGTGTTAATTCGTACAAGTTCGATCTACTAAAAAAGTATATGATTAGGTCATCTTGAGATATTGAGCATAACTCTTTCTTGGAGAGTCCAATTTCAATAAGATTGGTGGCATTGGAAAGAGGACGTAGATGGATACTTCAAGACGCAATTTCAGAACTTAGAGATCCGAAATTACAGAGTTGCAATTGTTTCAAGATCTATCTCCTAAAATCAAGAAAAAACAATATGAGGAAGTTTGAAGACAAGGATCTAGTAAATTAGATACTATAGATGGAGCAATATTTTGATCTAAATGAGGTACAACTGTTACAAAAGGTACATATTGCATCTTTATATTTAGAACCAAATCAGTTTATATGGTATATAGGCTTTGTTCTCATAAAACTCTTGTCACCTGGTCAATTTTCATGGAGAAAATGATAGCACATTATAAGGATACAAAGAGCAACACCTTCTTTAGCCAATTGATAAATCTCAAACAAAAGGGTTCAATGGTAGTGCACATTGAGGACTTCCAAAAATTAAATATAAGGGTAAATGATATTCTAGAGAAGCAAAGGATTGATGTCTTCATAGGGACTTTAAAGGATAACATTCAACATGAGGTTCATTTTTGGGAACCTGATTCATTGGAGAAGGCATTTAGGTTGGCAAGAAAAATCGAAAGCGGAATTCTGGAAATAAGGAATCCTACCACTCATAGCTATAAATATGGAAGTGTTTTTTCTCCTAGCCTTCCATAACTTACAAGGTTTACACCACAACAATTGGGTGAAAAAAGAGAAAAAGGGCTTTGTTACAGTTGTGATAGAAAATACACTAAAGGTCATAAGTGTACCGAGAAGAAATTGTTTTACATAGATTGTGAAGAGGAGGAAGAAAAGGATCAAGAAACGTAAAAAAATAGGATATACACCAAGAACCAACCCCATAGAAAGAAGAAATGAACCCGACCATATCTGGTAAAGCATTGGCAACAATTAACACTCCTCGAACTCTCAATATAGAAGGACATATCGAGAAGAAAAATGTTCAAGAAGTGAAATATCACATCGAGCATCAAGAAATGAAATCGGCCATATCTTGTAATGGATTGACAGAAATTACCACTCCTCAAACTCTCCAGATAGAAGGACATATCAAGAAGAAAAAGGTTCAAGCAATGAAAGATCACATCAAGCATCAACAACAATTTCTCAAACTTTTAAAGGATAATGCCATTTTGGTGCAGAATCGAATGAAACAACAGGCATATCAACGTTGCAGTGAAAGAACTTTTGATGTAGGCGATTGGGTATTTTTATGGCTACATCCATACAAATAAATGTCCCTCAAGAAAGGTATTTATGAGAAGGAAATGTTGGAAATACTACATGCACTTAAGAAATGCTGACCTTACCTAATGGGAAGGCACTTCAAGGTAAAAAAGGATCATGACATTCAAAATAACATAAAAAATGGGTCACAAATATGTTAGGTTATGACTTTGAAATCATCTACAAAAAAGGGAAGCAAAATGTTGTTGCAAATGCACTGTCAAGAAAGGATGAGGATGTGGAAGCATTGTTTTGTGCTATTTCTATTATCCAACCAAATTGGGTAAACAAAGCAAGGGATGAATGGAATAATGACAAAGAAGTGTGGCCACTCATTCAAAAGTTGCAGAAGATCCCAGTTCAAATAATATTACCATAACTTGATAAGGAAGGAAAAAAACCATATTGGAACCTCAAGTAGTCATAGAAACAAGAAACCGATCAATTTCAGAGTATCTCATCAAGTGGAAGAACATACCCACTGAAGATTCCACATGGGAGGATGAGAATTTTATACATAAGCATCCAAAACTACTCAAGCATTGAGGACAACACTTTTTGATGGAGAGGGGCATGCTAGGTCCCTATACTATTAGTGTAACCCCTTATTGTTATTAGTGCAACCCCCTTATTATATTGCTGTGCCCAAGTAGTCCCCATATTGTTAGTATTGTGCCTCATAGAAGCCCACTATTGTTATTGTTGTGCCCTTACATTATTATTGTTATGTTGGATTTGATTACATTATGACCCCTTAGAATCTATATATAGAAAGGAGGTCTTGTCATTTTTATCATCCAAGAATTGTTCATTTGTGTAATTTAAAGGAGGTTTCCCCCTCAAAGAGGCTAATTTCTAAGTCGTTGATCTATCTTTTCTATCTTTTTGTGAGCTGGTTTCATAACACGATTTCGCACCACAAATTCAATGGGGATGTTTGTTTCTGTAGCTGAGCTTTGCACTTTCAGACCATTGTGGGAAATGGATATATAAGGGTCATTTACGTAATTGATTGTAATTTATTTCTGCTACCATTTAATGAAAGATGCCTCCCCACATTGAGCAAGGCCTGGAGACTTAGTCCATAGTAGGTGAACTCCATCATCAAATTATCTTGTGCCTTTGATCTCGTGGTTGCTTTTGATTTCCACTTCTTTTCATGTGTTTATGTTACTTGGTTACATGCTCTTTTAAATGCAATTTTATATACATCCATGAAGTAAAATATCTGGATCACCCAGTGACTTGCATAATAAGGCAAAGAAATGAATCTAACCCTATAGTCACATGGATAACCTTGCATCCCAATGACTGCAATCTAAAATCCCTAGCTCGGTGCATGCGACCCCAAAATCTGAGCCACTTTTAGGGTTTAGGATCTAGACCTATGCCCAAAACTTGATATAACTTTCTAGAATGATAAATGACACTAGGACAAAGCCATTAACATAAAACTTAGACAAGAAATCGACCTAACTAGGCCTACCCATGATAGACATTTCGTCAAATACATTGTGAACATGCAATTTACAAGTCATAAATGCATATATGAACATAATGGTGTCATACTTGTTTGATAATCATCAAGAAGGGTTAATGCCCTCTCATAATAACAACAAAAAATTTTATTAGGTCATGCATTCAATAGCCATTCATTTACCAATCAAAATATGTTAAGAGTCGTAACTAGAATCCATCATGAAAACATGCTTATAACCAACATAAAACCACAATAATAAAAATGATAGGACAACCATAAAAACCACATAATAAAAAGTATGAAATAAAAGAGGAAAATAGCTCTTATTAACATATACAAATCCAACCAAGTCAGGGACTTCCACGTACCACTCGACCATAGATTGGGTTGAACCAAATATTTCTTTCTGCCAATCACCCTCGTGCCATATTCTAAGCATGAATGTGGGATGATATGGAATAAACCAAGGAAAACCAAACCAGGGCTTCCAGAGGCCATTCTACCTCAACGCTCAACCATTGATTCCACCTCACGGTCAGACATCACTAACCATCACTAAATCAACCTCTACCCAAGTTGTCTAGGGCTATAGATTGTTTATTCCAACCTAGTTCCAGGCCTAATAACTCAACCCATAACTGTTGCAGGGTTCCAGAGCGCTTGTCAACCAAGGCTCCAGGACTAGTAACTCAACCCACCAAGCCCTTTAGAGTGTTTGTCCAACCAAGGGTTCCAGGACTAGTAACTCAACCCAAGTTGTTCCAGGGCTTCCAGATCATTTGTCCAACCAAGGCTCCAAGAAATAATAACTCAACCCACAACCATAGGATCATGAAAACCAATCAGAAAAAAATCAGGTGGGAATCCCATAATACCATGACTATCTAGGAAATGATAAGGCTAGGCAAAACCATTGTCAATCCAGGAAATCCTCCATGCCAATGACAGATCATAACTAAATAAATGTATGCATACACCATGCATGCTAAAACTAGCAAGAAAATCATACATGCAACTTGGTACCTACAGATCCCACTATCCACTTGCATTTTCTTGCCTTTCCTTTTCCTTCTTTCTCCAAAATCCAAAGTATACCACAATGCTCCAAGAGTGCTTCAAGAAAAATCTAAGTGTGAAAGAGTATGAGAGAGAGAGAATAGAATGAGAGTGCCAAAGAATGAATTGAAAAAAGTTGTGAAATGATCCCCATAAGCCTTTTTATCATTAAGGCTTCTATTTTATTCCTTTTCCTCTATTTTCCTTTGATTTTCCTCACATGAAATTTTTTGACCTTTCACCTTCCTTTTCTCCTATTTTCCATTATTTTCATAAATAAAATGCCAATTAATACCTCTTTTCCTTTGCCATTTCTTATGAAAAATTCCGTAACCATTTATCAATCATAAGTGATCCCAATCACTATGTTCTTGCCCAAAATTCAGCTTGGAATACATGTCCCATGGCCTTGGTCTTATTTTTCCTTTATTAACTTTATTACATGGATTTTTAACTAGGGTTGTTACAGAACCCCCCCCCCCCCCCCCTTAGGGGAACACCATCCTTGGTGTTCAATGGCACTTATAAACCAAGAAACACATGTTGTCTATGGAGCTTTATAACATAGCTTGATACGAAATTTACATCATATCCATCTGCTAAAACATAACCAACATATCATGAACATCATAACACTTATTGGAGCTTTATAAGACATTTTGATGTAGTATTTACATACATATGCATATATAGATATAACCAAACACAAAATAAAACATATACCAAAAGACATCTGTTCAACCAATGAATAGAGAAGGATACATAGCCTGCATTTGAACAACCATCTCTCATGTAGCTTCATCAGGCCCAAATTTCTTCCATTGCACTTTAACTTGTTCGATTGCTTGATTATGGAGAATGAGTATCTTTCGCTGCAAAATTCACTGAGATTCTAGTTGGAATTCTCCTTTTGGTTCCACTTGCAATACAAACTAATCAATCACATTATCAACATCTTTCACATACTTTTTAAGTAATGACACATGGAAAAAATCATGGAATTTCACTATTGGAGGCAGTGCAAGTCGGTAGGCCACTGATCCAATCCTCTTAAGAATTTTGAAAGGTCCACAATACTGAGGTGCCAACTTGGGACATGATCTAATCCTCAAGGAATTATTCTGGGATTGATGTGAAAGTACACATGTTCCCCAACTTGACACTCCTAAAATGCCGTATTGTTGGGCACTAAGTTGTTCCTAAAGAATCAACTTAAACCTCTAAACATTAAATTGTTAACCTGAGATTTCGTCTTTTATTGCAAGGTTGTCTACATAGTTGGTGCAAGAGTAGTGTTCAGATTACCTTGTTTTGAGTAAGACTAATAAGAAGAAGAGATTGAGAAATGAAAGGAACAACAAAATCTTTATTGAGTGAATACTTTTTTTCTACCTATAAATCATAATCACACTGGTAACAGAAATAAATTTTGAAGTCCCTATGCAAAAATCATAAAGAAATTCAAGTTTTTTCCTAAGGAACAATAGCTTTAATAAAAAAACTGAAATGAATTTATCAGAAAAATGCTAGATCTTCGAAGTTAATCAATTCACACTTGCTATGGAAATCAATAACAAAAGATAATGCTATAAAGGAAATATCGTTAACATTATTCACTATAATTGCATGTAAACGATAACAATAAATCTGGCAAACAAAGATTTAATCTAGGGAACAATTACTCATTCAAAAGATGAAAGTAAGATGCAATAGTAATACAGATAAAGACATTATTCATCCCAGGACTGGGCCCACGGTCACTGTAATTTAACCGTCTTATAGTTAACTCAATGCACTAGATTGAAATTGACTCGTTGAAATCTTCATTAACATGTAATAGTAAATTACAAGAGAATTCTGTAAAAACTCAGAACGATTTGTCTCTTCAATCTCATGTTACAATTAACATGGATAATTAACTTAACTCCTTGGAGTTTAATCCTATTTTTTATATTACAAATAATTCTAAATTTGAAATGGTAAAGCTATCTTGAGAATCGAGAGATTCTCAAGATGCTTTAATTCAATTTGTAAAATATACAACGACTTCCTTAGAATAGTAGGTCATGATCCTTTCTTCAACTGTATCATGTGTATAGGACGTTGATCCATGGCCAGGAGGTCAAAAATAGACTGAATGATTTCCTCATGGCTTGACCTTCCTTAGCTATTCAAGGAACAATAATCAACATCATATATTTCTTGTCCAAATATCAACCCAAATTGTGAATTAATGACATCTTGAAGATTCAAATCAATTCACTAATGAGGTAAAATAACAAAACAATCATTACTCCATTCTAGAACTCTGTATCATTCAAATTATTATAATCTGTACTTGAAATATTTGAAAAGCTAACTATAAACTAAGGAAATAAGGTGAATAACTATACCAATTCTAAGGCCCAGCATCACCCCCGGGATTTCCTTTTTGCATGATCTCATGCAAAGAGATGGTTGACATGAAATAAGGTTATAGAGTAAGTTGGGTAAGAATGCGCTCCATAGTGTCTGAATCCATTCCTACTTCTAACGTCCTGTAATGCTACAAACTTACCTGCTTTTGTTAGCTCATACTCAAATTTATAGTCATACAGAGGGTACCAAATTATGGGGCACCTATATCGACATCCAAGCCAATTGGGGTCCTCTTCAAGGACCATATGAACATAATCATGTAACTCGCATATCGCAGCTTGGAAATTCCCAAAAACAAAAGGTTATCTATTATTGATTTCATTAGATGACAAATTCCATCTCTGTTCAACAACTCGTAGAGCTTCCACTCTAATATCCCCAAGATATTCCAACCCTGACTGTAAGATACTGTTATGGATAGGTGCCAAGGCAGTAACAATGTTAGGATGCTCCATATATATTTTAGGTTTTATAAGTGTACGCAGAGGGATTTTTGGCTCCCCTCTGACCCAAATTTCAAGACCGTCCTCCCTTCGTTGGAATATGTTATAAGATCTAGACCACTTTATTTGAATTATGGTAGATAAAACAAATGTTTGAAATTGTACATCTCCAATGAAAGGAATAAGGTTTTTGTGAATTTGTTCCTCCAAAAAGAAATTGTGCATATACAATTCACATAAAAAAATACTCTATGCTATCATCCCTTTGATGAAAAGAACTAACAAAATCATAAACATTGTTGAATTCATAAGGTTGGTTGTACTAGATAGCTTTGATATTGAGAAAAATATATCGTTCCAACGAAAATAGAGCATAGTTTTTGGCTAGACATCTGCAGGACAGGACATCAGAGTAGATAGAACAGACTTCCTTTATTTGTTCTTGGGCTTTTTCAAGCTAACCTATTACAATATTCACCCTCTTATCTGTTGTTCTTAATTTAGCATAGGTTTCATATTCAATGATCGTCAGTGCTTTGTATTTTTGCAACAATTCCTAATGCTCCTTTGGGGCACCACCTCTCTTCGATATCGTTCCAAAGTTTCCTTATGTTCTTCTAGTTTCTCATTTAAAATCTGAATGGTAGCATCTACGATTAAAGGAGTGTAAGGAGGTACAAGATTTGTTTGTGTGCTTTTGTCAATAAATATTGATAATTCTGTTTGATTACTCACCTCAAGAGTCATCAGATTATGCTTAATACATCTGGGTCAGTTAGTGTTCCTGTAGAAACTGTTAGCGCTTGAAATTTCACCTCAGGCTGAAAAAGGCAAACCTCAAGGCAACATCAAACCATTTAGCCTCGTAGCTAGCCCTACGGGGCAGGAGAAGGCTCTCTCCGGTCAATCTCAGTAAAATCTTCAATGGATGAGATGACCAATAGGGTAAAACTGATTTTAGGCTAGCAAAATGATTAAAAGGGTTGATTTGGGGTTTTTAGGGTTTTTGGTGGCAAATTGAGGGGATGGCAATTTTGGGTGCGGGGATTGGACATAGTTTCTGCAGGGGGTTCTTTGGGGCAAGGTAGGAGACAATATTGATGCCTTTGATTGAGGTGCATGATTAGGAATGGTAGGTGAGGAGTTAATGAGAGCAAACAATAACTTTTAATTCTCCTTAAATAGTAGAAAACATTGAAATTAAACAAACTTAAAAGCAGAGCATGACAGTCATGAATTCTTACTTTAACACTTCGTTTGCTTAATGTGCAGAAGGAAAAGAAAGGAAATGATTCACATAACACACTTACAGGTACATAGAGAAACACACCATCAATACATGTAACCACAAGAATCCCAAAAAGGACTGCAAAACCCTGGTCTTCCTTAGCCAAAAAATTGCAGAGATACAGTGAAATAATACAATGATAGCTTCTCCCGCAAGAGTCCAACCATGAAGATGAGCAAGAAAGTACATAATATAGATCATCTAACCTCTTTCCCTGCCTCCATGGGTCGAGCTCACTATCCTAGGAGCTGTTTCAACCACTTCTAAACTTAGCACTACAAACTAGGCAGTCAAAACAACCTGCCTCTATAAGATAGGAAACCAATTCATTCATTTAATTTTCACCTTTTTATGAATGAATCTTCTAGAAGAGGTACATAAGAGTAAAAGTGTCATAAAAGTACATTAATTACATCAAATAGGATAATAATCCACCCCAAAAAGTCAAACAGGGTCAAACTGCGTTTTTCTGAGCTGTACAGTGAAATTTGGAGAAATTTGCCTGATGAGTCGCGCGCCTCTGCCTGACGGGTCACGCGTCTTTGGGACCACTTTTGGTGCACTTCCAGGTGTCCGAATGAAGCAAGAGTAGGTTTGTTGGAAAGGTCTGTGAGTCTACTTTCCAACCCAGCTGGAATTTCTGAATTTGGTGGTCATTTTCCCCTCCAAAATTGCAATCTCCCAAGACTGCTTTCCGTGTCTCAAAAAAGTGACAGAAAGTCGTTTTTTTGCTTGTTTTTAGACTTTATGGAGGCCCAAAACTTCGCCAAATCTCTAGTCCTTTGATGAGCATGTGTAACTTTTCACGACAAATCTGGAAATGCTGAGTTTTCGCAAAATGGAGTTGTCGGGATGAAGGGTCTCACGGGGGGTGAGACCCGTTAATGGAGAAAACCTGTAAATTGCCTAAAAAAACCAAAATTTACCCAAAATGCTCAAAATTTCTTGGGATTTGTGCTGCGGCTAGGCTATTTAGTGCCTTGGTCCTTGAGTGAAGCCTCGGCCAAGATATGGAGGGGATCGGGCCTCTTTCTCCGTTTTAGTTCCTCGGTCAACCGCCTTTGAAGCACCTTCATCTTCGCTTTGCACACGTGCATCCGTGCCCAATAATGGTTTTTCATGTTCCTCAACAGTTTCTTATCTTGGTTGGCCTTAGCCAACAGCCTTTTCAAATGAGCATTGTCCCAAATAAGCATAGATTCTCGATCTATGGATGTCAAATCACCGGGTCTTCTACGAGCCAATTCCCGGTCTTCACGAATCTTCCGCAGCTCATAAATCTTGTGCTCATCCTCCAACTGTTTGTTGCGCTACTCTAAATAGTTAATTATCCATTTTTCCATCTGCAATTTCATGTGCAACGACTCATTCTCGGTCCTTTGCTCTCGGATGATATCTTTAAGCTCTGAGCTAGGAGAACAGGCGTCAAGATTAATAATGTCAATATTTGGATCACCTGACAATCCCTCCTCAATCATGGGTTGTGTTAGCACTTGAAATTTCACCTAGGCTGAGATAGACAAATCTCAAGGCTACATCAAACCATTCAGCCTTGTAGCTAGCCCTACGAGGAAGGAGAAGGCTCTCTCCGGTCAAACTTGGTGGATTTTTCAATAGGATGAGTTGACCAATTAGAAACACTGATATTAGGCTAGTAAACTGATAAGGAGGGTTGATTTAAAGTTTTTGGGGTTTTTGGTGGCAATTGGAGGGAGTGCAA
>APFE030025939.1:27685-43896 GCA_000404065.3 Pinus taeda | reverse complement strand
AGAAAATTGCCAAGTTGTGGCAAGAAACTAGGGTTTGTGTAAAAATGAGGAATTTGGGGGATCTCAGTGATGGGAAGTATTTAATAAGGTACATGAAGGATAGGGGAAGGTGTATGAATATTAGGACACAAGTTTTGCTAATGATTTGGCCATCCAAGAGAAATTACCTCCAAAACCCTAGGAGAGGGAAACGACCTTACCTAGGCGCAACTGAAGCATGAACAAGGTGTAAAATGACTCATTAGACACTGAGATGATAATGAAAACCCTATGAATGATGATAGACTCAGCTGAATAGTGACATAGATTGGCATTTGCGCAACTTTGAAAAGAGTGAGAGCAAACCCTAGACCTAATGCCTAGTGACCAAATTTTGCTTGAAGACTCACTGAAATGACAAAATTTGACCTTGACACTTCAAAATCACTTTGTAAGAGCATATTTGATCACTGGAGGAAGGCTGGAAAGACTGACACTAACAGAAACAACAAGTTTCTTCTATCTGAGTCTCTATAGAGGCAACAAAGTTTTCAGTTTGAGTCTCAATTGTTGGGGTTTCTTGCTTTTCTTTGTGGTTTCTTTGAGCCTTGTTGTTTCTTAGCCATTTCCTGAGTTGGTGCACTTTTTCTTTGCAGCGTCCTATTTTATCTTTTTAGCAAATCTTCTTTGTGACTTTTTTTCCTTCTTCTTTTTCCAACAATATTTTTGGTCTGGATGTTTGAAGAATAGGGAGCGATAGTAAACCATGGGTCTTTCAGTGACTACTTCCTTGATTGAGCTAGTAGTTACATTTTTTGTAAAACCTTCATCAGTCTAGGGTATAGTAGAAAAATCAACATCAATCCTCTGCCCCACAGGAGATTGTAGAGTTGTTTCTTTTGGGGAAGAATAGGGTTTCATGATAATTGCAATGGAGTCTATAGAATTATCTTGAAGAGGGGTATCCTCAGGGTCTCTCGAGGGCTCCAGAATGATAGCAGTTGTTGAATTAGAAGGAGAAATAGGAGAATTGGGCGAAATGGTTTATTTTGGTGGATTTTCTGAACAACTTGCAGCTTCCTCAAAATTTACAAAACTTAAAAAGGTTCCTAATCCTTCCAATACTTGGGCTATTCCATTTCATGTGCTTGGAAGGAACCTTCTTGATGAGTTTCCTATATGTTAGAAAGTCTTTGGGATTCACTTTCTTCCATTGGTTGTACAATAGGATCCATGGGACTCATTGTTTTATCTAGCTTGAACGACCTTCTTCGTTTAGTAGCTAAAGAGGCCAGAAGGGAAGCTGCTCTCTTTTCTACCCTAGTTAGTTGTCGCGGAGCTATAGTATGGGAATGTACCTGCGTAGTTTTGTCCCCTACTATGTTGGCCTCCTCATTCTCTACCGTTTGCTTGGGTTCTACAATAGGTGTTCCAATTCCCAGTGGGACCTCAGAGTTTCCCACAAATTCTTCCCAACTTAGGTGCACTCGGCTCTGTTCTTTAATGACTATTAGTTTTATGAGACTATGGTGGCTTACCACCAAAGCTTGGTCTTTGGACTTTTAAAATCTTCCAGCAGTCTCATGTAGAAGTTTATTCAAAAAGTAAGTTAACTTTAGAATTACCTTTTGCTTTAGTACCGCCATCAAATTTAAGTGTCAAGGTCTGACCACATCGTATCGACCGTCGCAAGTGATATATCTTTGCACAACCCCTACCAATTCCTTCCACGGTTTTGGAAATGAAGCAGGTTTATACCCTTTGCCTTTCTTAATCAACTCTTCTCTAGGGTTTGTAAAAATCAATGTTGCGCTTTGCAATGAGGTATTTTTGTCAAGCCACTTTTCGCCTTCCATAGGAAGGCCTGTAACTTCTGACATAATTGCTTCGTTAACCCACACTTGCCTACCTTTAATTGTGGATATCCCATTAGTCAAATTATTTATGAATTCTAGAGAAACCGCATTATCAAATCCATACAAACGGGAAAAAAAAATTTCCAGCCTACTCGCTCCAAAATACGGCGTGCTTGTTCAAAAACTCTCAACTGGGTTGGTTCACTACGAATTGAACGACTACCCATCTCGACTATTTCTTAGGGAGTGATCTGGAGCTACATTCAACAAAGTTTAGCAGGTAACAAGTGCAAGGAGTAACAACATTCAACAATTACAAGTAAATGAATACAAGAGTTAACACATGCAGAATAGAGTTACTGCGATAAATTAGATGTCTTATCATATGTGTGGTAGTAAATGAATGCAAGGGTTATCGCATGAAAAACAGAGTTACCACGATAAATTAGATGTCTTATAATATGTGTGAATGCAAAGGTTAACACATGCAAAACAAAGTTACTGCAATAAATTTAAACGTCTTATCATATGTGTGAATGTAAGGGATAACACATGAAAAACAAAGTTACTGCAATAAATTTAAACGCCTTATCATATGTGTGAATGCACAGGTTAACACATGCAAAACAAAGTTACTGCAATAAATTTAAATGTCTTATCATATGTGTGAATGCAAGGGTTAACGAATGCAAAACATAATTATTGCAATAAATTTAAACGTCTCATAATATGTGTGGTTCTTCACCCCCCAATAAGTTTAAAGGTCGACCACGACCTTGAATCATGTGGTGGATGATGGGCATAATTAACCAGATAGGAACAAATTAATTGCCATAATGGATGACCATCAAAGAATGAGGATAGCAATGGAGACATCTGACGTGCATTGAATGCTGAGATGTGCTGACGCAACTAAATATTCATAGAACCAAAGCATGAGGATAAAATTAAAGCTCTGATCATGGTTAAAAAAGGTTTGCACCAAAAGATTATCGTTAGTGAAAAAGGGGTTAAAGATAAACTTGGAAACTTTTTAGAATTGCATTCTTGATATAGTAGAATAGATTATTGTTCACATATATTCGACATTAGCACCTTCCTGATGTAATAAATTTCTCTAATGGTCTAGTGATCCTCCTTTATTATTGGAAAGGGAAGACAAAATAGCAAAGTGTTTATAAGGTGATTTTAGAAATAATTCAATACCACAGGCATGGCCTCTACTGTCAACAGGCGTCCATAGCTTCAGCAGGGTTTCCTTTTACCCTATTTATATGCCAATGTCCCATTCTACTAAAAAGGCTTCATAACTTAATTTTTCAGATTATTGCCAAAAGGCCATTGTTTTGACATGGTGACTAGCTAGTAACAATGTCATTCACCAGATCTTAATGAGATGGAAAAGTCAACTCGTGATGAGAGCTCTTGTCCTTTGATTCAAATGTTGAAGGCCATTACCCTGGCTTGGTGACAAAAATGGTAATTTCACCTTATTAAGTCCCATGACCATGGTAGGCGGGCTCGTAATGAGACCTCCTATCCTTTTGGTACAATTCTCTTCTTTTAATTTTATTCATTAGTAATTTTCTCATTTTGTTATGATAAGAGATTAGTGAATGTGGTGGCTCATTAACTCCTTAAGAGTTAGGTATGGTGTAAAAAATATTGTAATAATTATCCTTTTAGTTTGCTACTTTCTTCCCAAAATTTTATTTGTTAAGGAGATCACAGGATTATAAGGAAGAAAAAGAAACTCCTTTGGTGGTAATTGAAGAGATATATTGTGAACAGTTTATGTATTTACAATATCATGATTTTTAAATTTTTAATGAAGTTGAAAAGTCTAATAAAATATTCTCTTATAATAATCATTGGAATGACATAATTTGTCACCGTGATATTAGAAAAGTGCTTCAAAATTGGAATAATTTTCACACAAAAACTGATTAAAAATAAGAAAATAACAATCATAAGGGATCAACCATTGTGACTTAAGTGAACAACGACCATGTCCAAAGGGAGCAACATCTGCGACCAAAGGGAACAACGAGTTGTGACAAAAAAGGGACAATGGCTGCAACTAATGGGAACAATAGTGAAGGAACAACAATTGTGATCAAAAGAACAACAATTGTGATAAAAGGGAACATCAATTTGTAACAAAAGGAAACAACAACTACAGTTAAGGGAACAACAGTGAGGGAACAACAATTGCAACCAAAGGAACAACAACTATGATAAAATAGGGAGAACAAGCTATTTTGAAAGGAAACATTGGCTATGACTAAGGGAACAATGAATGTGACTAAGGGGAAAATGGCTGCAACTAAGGGAACAACCATGAGGGAACAACAACTGTGATACAAGAATAACAATCCTTTCCCCTTATTTCATTATTACTATTATTATTAAAGTTTTTTTTTAGATTAAAACATAAATTTCATGAAAATATATACATTATGTACAAAATGAAAAAAAGTTTTGAAAAAAATTCAGCTAGATGTAGTTGCAAGGTTACCTCTCCAATCAGCGACGATCTGCAAATTGGCATCATTACTTATATGATGACAAAAATACTCTCGTGTAAGCGGTTGATGGTATAGGCAGAATCGATGTCCATTAGCAAGAAAAGAGATGCCAAAACCATCAATGGTAGTTAAGGCCATTGTACCATTGGCATAGACTTGAGTGATCTCATACAGTCCTAACCATATCGTCTGAAGTTTTCCTAGAAAATCTTGAAACCTGGAATTATACAATAGTGTCTAGTCTCCTTTCTGAAATTTTTTCTTTTTAATAAGGCGATCATGCCATTTGGCCATTTGCTGTTGAATAATAATTGTACGTTGCAGGGCCGATAAGCGCATCTCGTCCAGTTCATTAAGTTGTTGTAAACATTGTTTCTGTGCTTATGTAGTGAAATCCAATCCAAATTCTCTTGTAGTGTTTAGAGTCTTAATCTCAAATTCAATAGGAAAATTGGGCTCCTTACAGAAAACAAGGCGGTATGGTGAATAGTCGTTAGTATTATGACACATTGTTCGATAGGCCCATAAGGCCTTAGGAAGATTAGCTGCCCAGTTCTGGCGATTCGCCGATACTGTTTTGGTCAGAATTTCATCCAAAACCTTATTGGTGCTTTACATCTGTCCATTTTCTTGAGGATGGTAAGGAGAAGTGACTCTGTGCTTGATGTGGTATTTCTCTAAAGTGGCAAAACAATTATGAGCAGTGAATTGTGACCCCCCATCCGTTATTATTTCTCAGGGTAGTCCATATCGCAAAAATAGTTCAAATAAGAAACTAATTACTACTTCTTCTGTAGCTTTTGGAAGAGCTACTGCTTCCACCTATTTAGTTACATAGTTCATACAAACTAGGATGTATGCCTTATGATTCATTGGCGGGTTAAAGGGGCCCATGAAATCCAATGCCCACCTTTCAAAGGGTTCTAATACAAATTGCAGTTGCAAAGACATCTCATCATCTTGAGTGGGACGACCCATTCTCTGACAACTATCATAGCTTTAGACATACTTCTTTGCATCTTTGAATATCATGGACTAATAATAGCCCATTTGAAGTACTTTATGCCCAGTCCTGCGATTAGTGAAATTTACACCACAGGGTCCATCATGACAAGACCTAAGAATTTCATAAATATCGCCTTCTCTAATGCATCTGTGGATTTGAAAGTCAAATGTTGTATGAAATAGGTAGCCATCTATCTAGGAGAACCATGCACTACGCTGAACAATAAGTTTCTGATCCCCGGGTGGCAAATGCATTGGAAATTTTCCTTTTGCCGAGTAATTAGCCACATCAACATACCAGGGTGTCTTGATTGTTACAAAAAATAGGTGTTCATCTAGAAATTGATCTTTCACTAGTAAAGACTCGGTTTTTTTGGGTACTCTGGACAAACAATATTCAATGAGATTTTCCTTTCCTGGGTGATCCTTTATAATAATGTCGAACTCCTGCAATAATAACAACCATCGAGTTATTCGGCCATTGGTAATAGGTTTATTAGCTACATATCTAATGGAAAAATGATCAGTATACAGGAAGATTGGATATCCCATTATATAGTGATGAAATGTATTAATTGAATACACAACAGCTAAAAACTCTTTTTTTGTCACTGTATAATTTAGCTCTACTGGTGTGATATTCTTGCTAATATAATAAATGGCAGAAGGCTTTTTGTCTTCTTCTTATCCAAGGACAAGTCCTATCGTTGTGTTTGATGTGTCTGATGAAATGTGGAAAGGTAAATTCTGGTTTGGCCCTCTTAACGCAGGGGTTGTTGAGACCAACTTTTTAAGTTCAGCAAAAGCAACATCACATCTGCCAGTCCATTCGACTTCAACATTTCCTGTCAAAACATATAGTGGTGTTGCTATCTTTTAAAATTTAGTTATAAATCTACAATAATAACAAGAATAGCCAAGGAAACAACATATCTCAGTTGGTGTACGATGAGTAGGCAACGTAAGAATTACCTCAATCTTTTCTGAATCCACTTGAATACTTGCAGTAGAAATGTAATGTCCCAGAACTACGTCTTCGGTCATCATCATATGACATTTTTCATGGCTAAGGCATAATCTGGTAGTAATGCATCATTCAAGAAATTTTTCTAAATTCTGTAAGGCCTGGTCAAACTCATTACCATATGGAGTAAAATAATCCATGTATAGCTCAAGTCGTTCACTAATTAAATAAAAAAATATACTTAAAATTTCCCTCTGGATGGTGGCTTGTGCATTACACAACCCAAATGGTAAAACTCTATATGCAAGTGTTCCCCAAGGGTAGGTAAATGTGGTTTTATCCTAGTTTTCAGGAGCAATTTGAATTTGATTATAACCACTAACATTGTCTAGAAAGGAGAAAAATTTCTTCCCAACAGGAGTGTCAAGGACTTGATCTACAAATGGAAGGGGGAATGGTATTTCTGCGCAGCCTTGTTCAATTCTCTATAATCCACACAAATTCTTCATTTACCATTTTTCTTAGGGACAACAGCTAATGGTGAAACCCACTGGCTATCTTAAATAGGATATATAAAATTAACATCTAGGAGCTTTTGCAACTCTTTTTTTACTACACTCCTAAGGTGTGGATTTAATCTTCTCTGAGGCTACCGAATAACACCGACATATTTTTCTATATGAATGTGATGGGCACATAGTTGTGGATCGATTCCCTTCATGTTAGAATATTCCCAAGAAAAAGCTTGCTTATATTTCTGGAGAACCTGAATTAACTTTTTATGTATCTACTAATATAGATTGGCATTAATGTTCAAATTTTTTCTAGGTTCAATTTCGATGGGAACGCTATTATGGTCATTATTCAAAACCTCTAGTGGATCTTCCTGGGCTTCATTATCAAGCATGGATTTTAGCATTTGACATGTTGGATTCCCAACAATATAAGGTTTGTTAATAAAGCCATTATATCATCCCCGTTCTGGATTTTAAATGCAAGGGTTTCATCCAAGGTAAGAGGAGAACGTAGGTTTTCCTCCTGGTATTTGGGCGAAAGTAATTGGTAATTTTTTATAGGTAGGTTGGGTTTAGCAGGCGAGTATAAGAAAATATTTTTGACAACAGTTCCTTTTGTAATTTTCATATTCCTTGTTCTACATCCTATATATGCATCTCCAGTTTCCAACTATGGTCTCCCTAACATCAGAGGATGCCCATCTAATGTATTTCTAGGTTTGATAACTAGAAAGTACACTGGGTACTCTGAGGAATCTATAGAAACGATAACATCTTCCAGAGTTCCCTATGGTTTAACTACCGATCTGTTAGCTAGGTCCAACATAGTGGAAGTTTGGTTTAAGGTTGTGATCCCAAGGATACCACAAGTTTCTACAGTCAAAATGTTTATAGCAGCTCCTAAGTCCACCAGTGTATTTGGGAAATTGCGACCCTGAATTTGAACAGACACTAATGGATTCCCAGGGTCATCATATTTGATGGGTATCTATTTCCCTAAGGTAAGATCAGAGAGTGTCCCTAAAACATGGACTATAGGAGGGTATTTGGGTTTCCTCCTAGAATTTTTGCCACACAATTCTTTAATCATTTTAGCATAAATTGGAAGATCTCGTATAGTCCAAAGGAGCAGGATTTTTATGCATAATTTTTTTAATTCCCTTATAAGATCAAAGTCATAAAAGAATGGTGGTTTAATTACTGTGAGTCTTTCGATGAATGGAGGAGTATCAACTGTAGTTTTAATGGGGTCTTGTTGTTTAGTCGACACATTAGGTGCCTCTGTCTCAGGAACAACTGTAGTCAGAGAAATATGTTCTGTTAAAAGTTTCTCTTCGATGGGATTTCCATTATCCTGCTATTCTTGGTTGAATTTATTATCTTTTGGGAAGATTACTCGCTATATCTCAGTCGCAACTCATTACACTCAAGAGGGTTGGATTCATGATCTTCAACGATCTCCAAATATTGGACAGGCATATTGTTCGGATTGGAATTCGACCAAGCAAGTAATTGAGTGTGCAATGGAGGTCGAGGATTTGGGGGAAGTTGAAATGAAGTGTAGTGGTGGATGTGACTGCGGTAATGTCCTGATGGATGGGTTGATTGGTCCTGCAGGATGCTGCCAATTTTGAGGCCACATTGGTCCTTTGTGCAGATGAATTTGCACATGGTGAAGGATATAGATTGTTTGCTGGATTTTGCCATGAAGGGTAGAATATTGTTGATTCGACCATACAGGTCCAGTGAATGGTTGATTTTACCAGGGCAGTGCAGAGTATGGATTGGATTGCCAAATGGGATGAAAATATTGTTGGCCCTGTTGTTGAGCATATTGTCTAGAATAAAACAAAGAAGGGTCCTGCATCATACTTGAAGGGCGAGTCTGCCACTGTCGTCGTTGTGCCATAAGATACGCTGGTTCTAGATCTTCCTCAGCTTCTTTGAATACAACTTTTAATCCAGAGAGTAAGGGACATCGCTTTGTTGAGTGATATTTAGTGCAAATAGCACATGTTTCAATCATATCCAATGGACATTCTATGCGAATGTGCTTCTTCCGACAACGAGGATAGAAAATAACCAAAACTTGCTCTACTTAGGCATGTTTTTGCTTGATCTATAGAAAATCCAATTGTGCATTTAATGTGCTCAAAATATTAGTTTTAAAATCTTCTAAAAGAATACCGATCTCTGCTCGAGTTACACCTCTGCCTACAATCCTGCTGGTCCTGCTAGGGGGATCTCGAATTCCAGATATGGTTCATGTACTTCCTCGCGAGCACCTGATACACATTTTAATAATATTATCATAATCTTCCTTGGAAATATCACCTTTCCCCATTAAATTAAGTGTTTCTATCCACTCATCCTTCATGCCCTTAATTAAAGCAGTTTTCAACACTTCTCTAGGTAAAGTGGTGTAAGGTGATATCTGCAAGTTATATTGAAATACTTCAATGTATTCTTCTAGATTCTCATCATCTTTTGCCACCATTTTAAAAATTTCCTCTCTTAAGTCCCTAGATCAGTAATAATCATGATATTTGGTAAGGATATCATTTTTCATTTCATCCCATGAATTTATAATACCACCTCCTAGTCCCATAAACCAAAAGAGAGCTTCTCCCTTAAGGGTAGAAGGAAACAATTTTAGTTTTGTGGATTAATGGTATAATCATAACCTCAACATAGGGCATCGAACTCAAACAAGAATGCATCAGGGTCTTCAGAAGTCATTCCATGAAAATTTGGGATATTTTGTAATGGAATGGCTTTCATTAGTGCATTGGCTAGTGGATCGATTATAGGGTATTCTATGGTCGAGGTATGTGCTTGTTGTGCCATGTTCGCCATATGGTCGAAAATATGTCAATAGCCTTTAGGGATTCCATGATAAGGAGGCACACTCTGAGCATGAGGACTTTGGCTAATGTTTAGCCCTTGAATGGGTCTCACATCACTATTCAAGTCAGGGATTTTAGGTTCTTTCCCTGCAACAGGGGTTGCAACAGGTTTAGGTTTGATAGATTGTGCACATGTTCCAACAGATTATGTATCTCTTCCACTTGTTTCACCTTCTGCCTCTTTTAAATTACAAGAATCCCCTCAAATTTACTAGAAGGGCTAAGGTGCCTAATGGGTGTATCTTGAAAACTTCATTAAGATCCTTCAGTCTTATCGTGAATCTCAGCATGAGTTGCAATAAATTATCTTGCCACTCAAGGGGAAATAGTATAGCCCTTCTCGTATATTGTTTGGGGTCCTACCGATGCTTGAGATTCAGATTTCCGAATGATTTCGTCTATGAAGTTTGGTCTTCCAAGGCCAGAATGACCTTGGGTTTTGGTGGTTTTTGAAATGGGGTTTGAATCTATAACTTCTTTAACCTATGCTTTTTCTTAGTCATACACACTAAAGAATTCTAGAAAGTATCGACTGAGGGTAGGCACTGGCACAAGCTTTTTACTTGGTGGGTGCGTAGGTTCTTACCTTCCATATTAAATACCCAATCCCATAGAGATACATCTACACACTTCTTTAACAACCTCCTTAACAATGATGCCAAAATGTTTGGCACTAAGTTGTTCCTAAAGAATCAACTTAAACCTCTACACATTAAATTATCAACTTGGGATTTCATCTTTTTATTGCAAGGTTGTCTACATAGTTGGTGCAAGAGTAGTGTTCAGATTACCTTGTTTTGAGTGAGACTAATAAGAAGCAGAGTTTGAGAAATGAAAGGAACAACGAAATAATTACTGAGTGAATAATTTCTTTCTACTTATAAATCATAATCAGGTAACAAAAATAAATTGTGAAGTCACTATGACAAGATCATAAATCAATTCAAGTTGTTTCCTAATGAATGATAGTTGTAATAAAGGAACTGAAATGCATTTATAAGAAAAATGATAAATATTCGAAGCTAATCAATTCACACTTGCTACGGAAAGAAATAGCAAAAGATAATGTTATAAAGGAAATATCGTTAATGTTATTCACTACAATTGCTTGTAAACAATAACAATAAATATGTCAAACAAAGATTTAATCTAAGAAACAATTACTCATTCAAAAGATGAAAGTAAGATGCAACAGTAATATAGAGGAAGAAAATATTCATCCCAGACTGGGCCCACGGCTATTAGAATTTAACCATCTTGTAGTTAAATCAATGCATTAGATTAAAACTAACTCACTGAAATCTTCATTAACATGTAACAGTGAATTACAAGAGAAGTCTGTAAAAAATCAGAATGATCTGTCTCTTCAGTCTCGTGTTAAAATTAATATGGATAATTAAGTTAAATTAGAGTTTAATCCTACTTTCTATATTAAAAACAATTCTAAATTCGAAATGGTAAAGCTATCCTGAGAATCAAAAGATTCTTAGGATGCTTTAATTCAAGCTGTAAAATCTGCAACGTCTTCCAGGTCATGATCCTTTCTTCAACCATCTCATGCGTATAGGACATTAATCCACGGTCAACAGGTCAAAAATAGACTGAATGATTTCCTCATTGCTCGACCTTCCTTAGCTATTCAAGGAACAACAATCAACATCAGATATTTCCTGTCCAAATATCGACCCAAATCACGAGTTAATGACATCTTCAAAATTCAAATCGATTCACTAATGAGGTAAAATAAAAACAATCATTACTCCATTCTAGAACTCTGTATCATTCAAATTATTATAATCTCTGCTTGAAAGGTTTGAAAAAATAATTATAAACTAAGGAAATAAGGTGAAGAATTATACCAATTCCAAGGCCCACCACCTGTGCTAATCTGCATAACTATTTTTTCTATCCTGTGCTTCCTTTAGATTCTTCTTGATAACCTACATTTTCTATTCCATCTCTACTAACATGTCTGGTCCTATCAATACCCTATTCCCTGGATCACTCTAGCTGATGGGAGTATTACAACTTTGCCAATAAAGTGTCTTAAACAGGCTCATCCTCAGTGACTCTTGATACCCATTGTTGTAAGAAAAAATTAACCAGTGGAATACACTCTTCGCACTTTCGCTACTGATGCATAACATACATTCCCATCATGTCCTCCAAAATCCTATCGACCCTCTCTGTCTGTCCATCTATCATCAGATGATAAGTTGTATTGAAGGCCAACTTTATACTCAAATTTGAAAATAACTCCTTCCAAAACTTGGAAGTGAACTTGGCATCTCTGGTTGACACAACCTTCTTCGGAATGCCATGAAACTTCGCTATGCCTCTAATGAATACCTGTGCTACTTCACTAGCTGAATTCATCATCTTTACTAGAATGAAGTGTGCTACCTTTGTCAACCTGTCAACCACAACCACAATAGAATCATGTTGTCTAGAGGTCCTCGGAAAACCTATAATGAATTCCATAGAAATGATATCCCATTTCCACTCTGGAATCAGAATGAACTGTAGTAATCCACCTGGATGCTTACACTTTACTTTTACCTGTTGACAATCCAAACATCTCGCAACAAACTATACCACCTCTTTCTTCAAATTCGATGAGTAATAGAACCTATTAACCACTGTCAATATATTCTGATATCCCATGTGAGCCGAATATGACTTGACATGAAATTCCCTCAAGATAGGTTTCTTGAGTTCAATGTTTCCCGGAACATAGATCCTCTCCTTAAATCTAACCAAACCATAAGATGATAATCTACACCATGTTCACCTGTACCCTGCTGCTATAACCTGTGCCTAAGATCCATGTACATGCTATCCTATTGGTAAGATATGATCCCTTAAATTTGTCCCATATGAACTCATAAATTCTATGTGATTTACATGTACTCTCCTGCTAAGAGAATTTGCAACCCTATTCTCTTTACCCTTAATGTACCTGATTTTGAAGTCAAACTCACTAATCATAGCCAACCATCTATCTCACCTACCACTATGATCACTCATCATAATGAACCTCCCGCTAAGAAGATAGTGCCTCTACATCTTCAGTGCATGAATGATCATTGCCAACTCAAGATCATGCGTCACGTAGTTCTGCTCATGCTTATTTAGTTTCCTTGAATTGTAACATACCACCTATCCTTCCTGCATCAAAAGCCCACCAAGTCCTCTCTTGCAAGCATCTGTAGATACCACAAAATATTTATTTGGATGTGCAATTTTCAAAACTAAAGCATTTGTCAACAACTTCTTCAACTACTCAAAATTTCCTGAACATTCCTCTATCCATTCAAATTTATTTCCTTTCCTTATGTAATAGAATAGAAAATATGTGAGAAGTTCCTTATGAACCTCCTATAATAACTAGCTAATCCCATGAATGACCTGACCTCATCCACATTCTTAGGAGTTTCCCATTCCATGATAGCTCTTATCTTTTTTGTATCCATTATTATGCCTTCCTTGGAGACAACATGTCCCAAGTAATGTACCTCTGTCTGAAATAAATTGCATTTACTATGTTTGGCATGCAACTGAAACTCTCTCAACAGTCTTAACACTGCTGCTAAGTGTTCAACATGCTCTTCCTCACCCTTAGAATATATTAATATATAATCAATGAATACAATCACAAACTTGTCTAGATAAGGACACAACCCACTATTCATCAAATACATGAAAGTAGCTCGAGCATTAGTCAAACCAAAAGGAACCACAAAAAACTCATAATGCCCATACTTAGTTCGGAAAGAAGTCTTGTATATATCCTCTTGTTTGATGTGTACCTAATGGTATCCTAATCTCAAATCAATCTTCAAGAACATTGTTTCTCCCTTCAATTGATTCAACTGACTGTAATTAATACACAGCTTGATAGTACCATCCTTCTTCTTCACAAACAATACTGGTGCACCCCAAGGTGACACACTTGGCCTAATGTATCCCTTGTCCAGCATTTCCTTAAACTGCGACTTTAATTCTACTAGTTTTGGAGTGCTCATCCTCTAAGGTGCCTTTGATGCTGGTGTTGCCCATGGTACCAACTCAATAGAAATTCCACTTCTTTGTGAGGCGGTAACTTTGAAATATCTACTGGGAATACATCCTGAAACTGCTGCAAAAATGGGTACCTCTTGAAGATCTTCGCATCCTCAACATCCTTACCCTTATAATTGGAAATGTGCACTACAAATAATACACACACTTTCCTGCAACTATGTTTTTCCTGCATTGATGTGACCATTCTAACTGATTTTTCCTTCTTCTTACCTTGTAGGATTCTCTATTCTCCATTGTCATCCAATCATTCAATATCCTTTTCATAAAAATCCAACTTAGTCTTGTGAAGATACAACCAATCCATACCCAGAAGCATATTGTATGATCCCAATGGAAGCACATTCAGATGTGTTGATATAGGCATACCATTTAACTCAAATGCACAAAGCTCTTACCCAATGATGAACATCCTGAAACTGTTGAAAAACTAGGTACCTCTTGAAGATCTCTGCATCCTCAACATCCTTACCCTTATAACTGGAAATATGCACTATAAATAATACACACCCTTTCCCGCGACTATGTTTTTCCTGCATAGTTGCGACCATTCTAACTGGTGTTGCCTTTTTCTTACCTTGCAGGATTCTCTATTCTCCATTGCCATCCAAGCATTCTATAGCCTTTTCATAACAATCCAGCTTAGTATTGTGAAGATAAAACCAATCCATATGTAGAAGCATACTTTATGATCCCAATGGAAGCACATTGAGATGTGCTGATATAGGCACACCATTTAACTCAAACACAAAAAACTCTTACCCAATGATTTCTTAGTATCCATAGAAAATTGTACTAACCAAGACACTACATGTACTTGTTTATTCAAAACAGACTTATCCACCAGGTTAGGGTTAACATAACTATAATTAGATCTAGAGTAAATCAAAATAAAAGCAACTTGATCACAAAGCTTACCGTATATCTCAATAATAGATGTCTAATGATTCACCTGCCTATTATCCAATGTTGCATAAATCTGATGAATACTCTGTCCAACATACCCCACATTCTATTTCTCCTGAGCATTGTAGATCTTTGGTCTGCTACCTTGATTCTATGGACAATCTCTCCTACGATGATCCTTACCACAAATCCAACACTGTAAAGGCTTCCTGTCATCACCCTTGTTTTTCTCCTCAGACTAAAATCCCTGTCCTCTATCAGATGCATTTAAGTTCTTGTATGACGCTGCATTCTCTTTCTTATCTATGTCTTGAAGTATTCCTCACTTTTTATCCCATTTTCCTTTAGTCTTGGCATTACCTTTCCAATATTGTTTAGATTCAAACCTACATTTCGATTGCTCGTAATAATGCTTCAAATTTTTTGTGACTTCTTCCAATGATCTAGCTTCATCAAAATCAATCCTATCCTTGAATGATACCAAAAACCTAACGATGAATCTTTGAATCTTCGCTTTCTCCTACTTAATATAAGGCACATACCTCAACAACTCCAAGAATTTGGTAGTATACTCCTCATCAGTCATAGATCCCATCTTTAGCTCATAGAACTCCTTCACCCTGTCATCATAGTATCTCTTAGATAGATACTTCTTCCTCAAATGTTTTTCAAACTCACTCCGAGTCAACTCTTCTTCCCAAATGCCTCTGACATGATCATGTCTTCCCACCAAATGTCTTCTTTACCTTTAAGATTGAAGGTACTTATCCTCGCTTTCATGTTCTCTAAATAGTGATGTAATCTAAAGAACTTATTCATCCCAAGCAACCAAGCTTCTAAACCCTGTGACTTCTTTATTTCCCCATTGAATGTAGGTGGTTTTGCTTTCTTAAAATCTTATGCAAAAAACGACTTCTAAATCCTCCTATATGGATGGTGATGGTGATGATGATACTATCTCTCTAAACTAGAACTAGGATAGAACCCATGGCCTCTACCCCTCAGGTCAGGTGTATCTAAAAATATGCCATCTCCGACTGTATCCTCTCTATCCAACCTGTGTCAGGATCGAGACCTATTTCCATATGCACAATTTTTCATTTCCTCTGGTCCATCACTGATCCTAAGTGGTCCATGTCTCTTCGTATCTGATAGACTCTAAAGAATGACTGCATTAACCTCTTCTTGTTTCTCATATGCCCTAGAAAGTCTTTCCTGTCACTAAATGATCTTGTCATTATCTGCCTTACAAGTCTTAATATATACTTTCAAACTTCTCAATGTATCTGTTGTGTGAGGGGAGTACTCATCACCATGTTGCTCATATGATTTGTAGGGAGAATCATGTGAATTGTAGTCCACCATTTTGTTAGTCATATTTGATCTTCTTCCTGCAAACATACTATGTCAGGTAAACCAAATATAAACATAATCAAACGTACCTCAGTGAAGTTCAGGGGAGGCTATCATGT
>APFE030025939.1:0-17847 GCA_000404065.3 Pinus taeda | reverse complement strand
AATGTACCAACCTTTTCGCCTTTTGCTATTACCAAGGCTCCTTTGGTGACCTTCCAAGCTTTATCTGTGAAAGTTGTCACACAACCTTCACCGCCTAACTACCCTATTGAAATCAGATTTTTCTTTAGATCTGGAACATGCCTTAGCTCCTTTAGTAGCCATTGGTTTCCATTCTGTTGTTTTACAAGAACCTTACCCATTCCAACAATTTTACAGGGTTTATCATCACCCAAACGAACTTGTCCAAAATCTCCTTGAACATAGTCATGAAAGTATTTCTTATCAAGTGTGGCATGGAATGAGGCCCTGGAATCTACCACCCAGGAATCATTAATTTTCTAATGAAAGAATCAAAGCATCTTGCAACACATCACCTGTTACATTCGCTTCATGATTGTTTTCTTGTTGTGCATCTCCTTCTTTTCCCTTACGAGATCTATAGTCTTTCTTTAGAGGTATTTTCTTTCCGCATTTCCAACATGCTATCCCTAATTTGGACTTGGATCTGCCTTTCCTTGATTTACTGCGATATCCTGAGCTCTTTCCTCTTTCCATTTTTCTTCCCCTAGACTCTACACTCAAAGCATTACCTGATGTCTCACCGGAACTTTTCCATCGCATTTCCTCGCTAAGGATAGCATCGACAACATCATCAAACTTTAAAATACTAGATCCAGAAACAGAGTTACTAATGGCCATTACTAAACCATTCCAAATTTCTGGCAATGAGCACAAGAATAACAGAGCTCTAACTTCATCATCAAATTTTACGCTTACAGAAATTAACTGACTTGTAACTATATTAAAATCATTTAATTGATTAGCGACAGATCCACCCTCTGACATCTTCATATTAAATAAACGCTTCATAAGAAATACCTTATTTTATGCCGAGGGTTTTTCATATAGTTTGGAAATGCCGACATTAAACCTTGTGTTGTCATTTCCTTTGAAATATTAAATGCTACCAACGCCGCTAGGCACAAGGGTATTGTTCCAAGTGCCTTTTTGTCGAGAATATCCCATTCTGTGTTTGTCATATTCGTCGACTTCTTTGTCTTTTCACTTAATGGTAGGTACAGATCTCTCTGATACAAATAATCTTCCATCTGCATCTTCCACAGCTGGTGGTTTTGGCCGTTGAATTTTTCAACCCTAAACCTACCATCTTCCGTCATTGCTCCCACTTGAACTAGGAACCCTTCTCTACTGCGAGTCTATCAACCAAATAGACCTTCGGCTCTGATACCAATTGTTAGAAAATTATATATTACAGAGCAATGGAACACACAAAATATTGCAAAAATATAAACACAGAAAACGCATAAAACAAGAGAGACACAGATATACGTGGTTCACCCAGTTTGGGCTACGTCCATGGAGAAAAATCCAGTCCTTCCTTTTAATGTTATCCAACAAATTGAAGAGATACAACCTACAGCAGGTCTGCTGTAACACCCTCTTCACTCTCAATCTCCTCTCTCTTCCTCACTCAGAATACAGATATACATAGATGCAATACAATTCCCTCATATATAGTGAGGGGTTGCCTTCTAGGGCAAAAAACTTTAAATTAAACATAACTTCTACCGTCAGATCATATGCCTAATGAACGATCCAGATTGACTAGAAATTACTAGACTTTTACAAGACAATTTTTCATCAATTTTTAGCTTCAGGGGCGTGGGGGGACAAGTCCCCTCCGCACCCCGCCGTGTGGAGGGGTGTACAGTGTTCCTAGGATATACATCCAGCTGAAACCTTTGAATATAGAAGATAATCAGGCTCCACACCCAACAAAAAAATTCACAAATAATGCTAATTAGACAAATTCAAGGAAGATATTATAAAAAAATGAAATGCACTTTTACCAATCGGGAAGTAGTGCACCTTGGACTACCCGTTAGTGTTTTGTTGATAAATTATTCATTTGATATCTGTTTTAAGTTCATACTAAAGAAATTTCATATTAGAAACATATTTTAATGATCTTGATGATTCTTCCAAGTCCATTGCTAAAAAAATAATAAATAAAAAAGACCATTTTTTGTTGTCTCAAATGTCGATGAAATGATTCCATGATGTAGATCTCATAGAGATCTTTCCAACGATGCTTGAATCGCCTCAAACAAATGTCATATGAGAAAGTCATGCCCATCAATTTGTTATAGGGAAAAAATTGTGTAGGGGTGCCATGCGACATCACCAAAGAGTGCCACATGGCAACACTACAAAGTGTCATGTGGTAGCATCAGGGAATTCCATGTGGTAACACTGAGAGTGACACGCAGCAGCACTAGGGATAGACACATGGATTATAGACGCTGACTAGGTAAGAGGACATGGCAGGATAACACGGACCACTAATATGACATATTAACATGGAAATATGATGTAACATGCCACTAACTGGACACTTACATGAACTTATGACATGAGATGTCATGGAAATTGACTGGTCAAAGATGATGTGGTAGGCTACTGATGTGGCAATGATTAAGTGAGTGAATGAATGATGATGTGGCTGTGACTGAGCGACTAACTCGACGATGACATGGTGGTATGAGGTGGTGTGATGACATGGTAGCTATGTGGGCCAATCACGAGCTACTGATGTGGCGACACGTGGCTAATCCTAGGCTGCCATGTGGGCCAATCTTAGCATATTTGACCCAAAAAAGCTTTAGCCACAATGCAACAAAACCCTCTATAAAATTTGAACTCATGACCTGCACCCTACAAACCAAACAACTTACAAATAGACCACATGATTGCTTTGTTAATTAAAATGGAAAAAAGTTTATTTGAATTTTAAAAAGTTAACAAAATGACAAATAACGAACAAACGGGATCCGAGATCTCTGCCCATGAAATCAATTTTTCAACCACTCGAACACACAGGCCCATCTTGAAACAAGCACCGAGATGTTTTAGTTCTATTTGAACTCATATTCTTTTCCCAGAAAATCAGATCTTCCAACTTACCATTTCATAAACCAAAGAAAATTGCCATTGCGTTGAAACTCAAAAGTTCCAACGAAATTTTCATGGTTTTTTTTTAGTTCTAGGTTTATTCAAGGCCAAAGCCTTGAGTATTGAATGGAACCTAGATTAACGCTCTGATTCACCATTCATGCTGTTACTATTGTGCAGTAATTTGTATAGTCTGTAATTTTTATTTTAAACCCTTGTATAATTCATAAAAAAAATTAAACCCTCATTTGTTATATATACATGTCGTGGGGCTTTTTATGTTTTATATATCTTTTCCGATTTTTGTTTGTTGTTTTATTTGCTATATAAATGTTTTTTTAGTCTTTAATGTATTTAGTTTTTATTTTATTTTTTAAATGGTTCTGGCAATATAATATATATAATATATAATTATAAAAAAAAAAAAAAAAAAAAAAAAAAAATTTTTGGAGAAGATCTAATTAGGTTTTATTATTTTTTAATAAATAAAAAAGAAATTATTTTAGTGAATTTTGAGACAAGATCTAACTGCAAGTTAGAGATCAAAATTTTAAGAAAATTTTTAGAAAATAGTAAATTTAGATCCCTTAGTCATTTTTTTAGATCTATGAATTATTTTACGAAATTTCAAAGCTAAGTTATCCAAATTTCCTTTCTAATCTTTCAGGCTTCAACAAGGTGCCAGAAAAAGAACATACATAGAAATGTTGCAATTCTTTATTCATTTGAAAACTGAAATTTGAAAAACAAAGTAAGAAGAATTGATCTCAAACCTCAAATTTTAGCTCCCGAAACTCTATTTGTTATCCTTCTTCACAAATGTCCCTTTTCTTGTAGATATTCCTGCCAATGATTAGTGAACGAGGTGGCTCTTACTGCACCACCAAATGAAATTTTCGAAGAAATAAATGCAATCAAACGTCAAAACAAAAATTCAAAAAAAAATATTACCAAGCTTGGTTTTATTTGTTAATTCTCTCTTACTATATTTTGAAAAAGAAAAGTTTTTGTCAAGTGTATGAATACTTCCAATGGAGCCATTTACGGATGAAGATCTCTAGTATGCTCATATCCAATTTTGAAAAATATACTTTAATGTCCATTAGGATAAGAGAGACTAGTTGTAAATTTGGATTTTGATGCAAGGATATGTTGAAGAATGGAAGAATGGTGTGACCTATTCACTGTTTGGAACCAATCTTCAATGCAATCCTCTCTCTCCAAGAAATAATTGATCATCATTCTAGATATCTTGTCCATAAATAGATTAGTGTTGAAACTCTTACATAACCAAAAGCATTTACGATGCAATCATTCTAGATCTCTTGTCCATCAATGGATTAGATGCCAATCTTTAGCATTCCAAAACTTAACACCCCTTTGAATGAAGAAGATTCTCCTATTATACACAGACTAAGATCCAAATTTCTCTCCTAGATCCAAAAATATCTCGTGTATTGACAACCATGTGTTAACATCTAGCAAGTAGCATCTCTTCATATCCTCTCACAAATCTCACATAGATTTGATAGGAGACACATATCAAAACTCCCATGATTCTTTTTCATGAAATGTGCTTGAATGATGATCTCAAATCTTCAAGAGTTTGAAGATGAAATTCGAATTTGAGACTTAGAGACCAAATATGATTGTGATAGAATATTCAAATAGACTTATAGACATCACAAAACTCATCCAACTTATATATATATTATATACATAGGTTTATACATGTTGTTTTTCTCATATTTAGCCATAAATTCACTCAAAATACCAAAATAAATGTATAGAAAAATAATATGTCTAAATCCATATTTAATCATGAAGATGATTTTAGTGCATGGTTATGGAGCCACAGAATATGGTAAGTACTAAAGGAAAATGAAAGAAAAGAGGGTGAAATTGATGACATTTTGAAGACCCAACATTCACTTCAAGCCAAACAATAACAAGACCTTGGTCCCCCTATGAACTGTGGTATGGAAAAAACAACAACGATAAAACACTTCAAAGTATTTGGCAACAAGTGCTACATTAAAAATAATGATAAGATATTTAATAAGTTTGATGCAAGAGCTGATGACAAAATGTTTCTAGTGTATTCAACTAAGAGAAAGGATTATAGATGTTAAAATAAAAGCTCAAGAAAATAGTTGACAACAACGGTGTAAGAGTGGATGAGTCCATTCCTCTAAAGGACAAACAAATAACATATATCATCCTAAATGAGTAAGTTTTTAATGAAGATGATGATGAAGAGCTTGAAGAAGAAGTCAATTAAAAATAAGAAAGCCCCTAACCAAAAGATTGCTCCAGTTACGTTCAAAAGAATCATGCTTCTAATTAGATTGTAGGTGATTTGGATGCAGGAGTCCAAACTATAAGAAGAGTGTTGAATCCCCTCAATTAAGCACATGTTGCTATGCTATTTATGATTGAACCAAAGTATTTCTCTCAGGCAAGCCAAGATAAAAATTAGGCAAAGGTCATGAATGATGAACTAGCTCAAATTGAGAAAAATCAGTCTTGGGAATTGGTTCCAAGACCAACAAACAAAATTGTCATTGAAACAAATAGGTCTTCATGAATAAATTAGGCGAGGATGGACAAATGGTGAGAAATAAGGCCATATTAGTATGCAAATGTTATGATTAGGTTGAAGGTTTATATTTTGATGAAACTTTTTCTCCTGTAGCTATATTAGAGGCTATTAGAATGGTTTTAGCATTTTCCAATCACAAAAAGTTCAAGGTACATTAGATCGATGTGAAATTAGCTTTCTTGAATGGTGAGCTTAAGGAAGAAGTTTATATTGGAAACTTGAAGGTTTTCAGCTGTTAGAAAATTCTAATGATGTATGCAGGCTGAAAAGGGAATTATATGGTCTTAAATAAGCACTCGAGGCATGGTAGGTTAGATAAATATCTGCTAAAATGCAAATCCAAAAGAGGGGCAATATATAACAACTTGTATTCAAATACGAAAATGAAAATATTTTAAGTGTTGTTGTTTATGTTGATGACATTATTTTTGGTCATGATGTAGATGCACTTAGTCAAAAGTTTACAACTAATATGCAAGATGAATATGAAATGTCGATGCTTGGAGAACTTTCATTCTTTCTTGGTTTATTGATCACATAATCAACAAAATGTATATTCATCTCCCAAGGCAAGTACTTCAAATAAGTGTTGAATAAATTTGGAATGGAAGAACGCTCACTTGTCAATTGTCCCATGGTCAATGGATGTAAGCTCAACAAAGATGATGAGTAACCCGAGGTATATCAGAAAATGTACAAGTCAATAATAAAAACCTCTTATTTTTAACGACTAAAATATGAAACATTATGTAAGTTTTTAGTTTTGTTTCCATATATCAATTATCAGCCCTCAAACAAAGTCATCTCCTAGCAGCCAACAAAATATTCAGATATTTGAGAGCTACAATGGATTATGGCTTATGGTATCCATAATGCAAAAACTCCTCATTAAAAACATATACATATGCAAATTGGGCTGGAAATGTAGATGATAGGAAAAACATAAGTGTAGGTTCTTTTTTTCTTAGAGAATGCATAGTGGCTGTGAAAATTAGTTGAAATGCAACAACTAGAAATTATTCTTCTAATTGGTTATTTATTAAGCAATTTATTTGCTATGACAAACAACGAATAATTCACACTGCAATTTTTTCACCATAAAAAAACATCGTGGAAGCAAAAATAGTATCTAAGAAAATAATGCACAAACACAATGAAAATGACACCATTATTTTTGGACAATTGTCCCCGGAAAAAACCCAACATGGGAAAACTGGTGTAGTAGATGAGGGTTTTATTATTATTATGTAACAATGAAATATCTGAGTACAATTTGGATGCCAAACTTGGCAATTCTCAGCAAGATAGTCTAACAAAAATTATTGAGGGAAATTTTTCCCTTCTCCATGAGCAATCCCGAAAAAACCTGCCTCAGGAAAACTAGCCATCTAAACCCTTACACAGGCCTTTTGTCCAGTGCTTGCACAAACCCTCACATTTTTGGCTCGAAATTGCCTCTGAATAATCCTTCCTTCCTGCTACTGCTTCTGGAAGTGACTCTTAGACCCTCTGAAAAATTAACCCGACCTCTGGAACCTAAATCAACCTCCATCTCAGCCAAATCAAACTGCTCACTAAAGCTTCCTATGTAGTCCCTGCACAACCTCTCTGTGGAATCACTCTGCCTCTTGTTGCTACCTCTCCTAAACTAGAAACTTCCTCTAGAGTCACTTATACTTCTCCCTCTTAGCCTTTGCGTCCCTTCTGGCTCGAAATTCTCTCCCTGTTGAATCACAGCAACTGGGTAGCTCGATATTCCAAGGAAACTTGATCTCCTAATGTATGCCTCCTCACCCCCATGGACCTTCTTTTTTAATGTTTCATTGGTGAATCAACAACCATGATTAAATATTTATCAACGACTAAGATAATATCTGAGTCGATCCATGTGAGTTTCTAGAGATTTATCACCTTTCTTAATTAATTAATGTTAATTAATCACTTTTCCTAAGTTAGACTTAAGAAATATTTAATTACTAATTAATTAACATAATTGAGTTATCTCTAGGTGTTTGCTCTTGAAAAATTTTCTGGGTTTTGGAGAGCTTGTGTTTCTTAGCCTCTCTGACCAAAGTCGAGACTAGACTACTTGTCTGATGCTACAAAATTAACACTCCCTCTTAGCAAGGAAGGTGTTCTCTCTTTGTCTTTGTCTCATAACATCGTCTCATACAAATTGTTGATGTCTGGCAACTATGACAACCTGCACTATCCACGAAGCCACTACACAACTATCATTCATCTTCCACCCTGTAGCTGCACCATACTATATTTGTGTTATTGTTGACACTACATTGTACATCCTGTACTGTTGCCAACTTTGCTTTGCACTAAAACTGCTCTCATGCTACTACTGCTGCAACTATTGCAACTGAGAACTATTAATCAACCATGTCTCTCCGATGGATGTTTAATTATCTCTTGAGTCTCTAACTGCTACTAGTCTCTGCATTGTCTACTGAGTCTTCCTGTGCTGCAACTACATTGTGGCCCTCAACATCTAACTGCAATTGGTATTGCAGTCCATTAAGAATTGATTACTCCATGCTGACACTAATCCATCTACTACTAAATACTATGGGCCCATGTGGCAAGCATAATGATCCATAAGGAAATACCTATATGATGCTATCCTCCTTGGACCTTGCTCAAAAATTTTCAACTCTTGGTGACTAAATTTCAATGTCACCCCATTTCTCTCGTGGAGGTATAGCTACATATAGTGCAAATTCATCCTCCAATCTGGAAGAAAAATTTTCGATCTACACTGACTACTACCTACTTCTCTTTCTTTCTCTTTGAACATTGGGTACTGTAGTGACCGAACTTGTCGCACTTGAAGAACTTTATCTTCAAAAGATCCTTCTTCTTCTTTTCTCCTCCATGTGAGCCTTGTCCCTGACTGAGACCTTTCTTTGCCTTTCCCTTTGATGCAAGAGCTACGTTCTCCTCTTCCTTCACACCCTTCGTTCCTTTGTTGTTGTTGCCACTAATGTTTCTCTCAACTAGTGAAAGCCTCATCTACTCCTATGTAAAATATGCCCACAATAGATCCCAACCCAATAGATAATATCGTCCAGTAATGCCTTGGATGAAGGTATCCCATTCCAGGGGGAAACCATTAAGAGTTGTACGCACTAGCTCACTCTCTTGAGGTGTTTCTACAACCATGGCAAGCTCGTCTCATACACTCCGAATCCTGGTGAGATAAGGAGTAAACCCTTCACCCTTGTACATCCTGGTGGTCGTCAACTTCTCCTTCAAGAACATCTTCTTGTTCTCTGAAGGATTATGGAAAAGCGTGGCAATTGCATCCCACGTTTCTTTGGCTGCATTCTTGGCCACTAAGTGTGAGACTAAATGATCTCGAATCCCATCAAGGATCAACCACTTTTCCTTGTCCATCTCCTTATTGTAGTTATCTAGATGCTGCAGGTCTATAGGTATGACTACAAATATCTCTGTACATCTTCATACCATTCTCATCTTGTAGGAAAGACATTCTAGCTTTCTAGATTTTAGGCTCCATCTATCCTATCCTAATCTAAAAGTACTACTGAGGCCATTTTCTGCAAAACTCACAATTGGGAAATAAACGAGATTCTCCTCCCTTTCCTACTTAACTGCTTTCTCTGCTACTCACACTTCCTCCTAGAGTGTGCAGTTCTGCGAACGTCTACTGCCACCTACAACTGGAAATCATAGATTTCATCCAGAAAAATGAATCTGGAACCCTATGAGAAATTCCTTTGTGTTTTCTTTTCTCTTCCACCCAACGCTGATTTGTTACTACAACAACTACTGCAAACTAACTATGCCTAGATCTTCTCAACGATCTCACATATCTACTCACTAGAACTGCTTCCCAAAAACACCACTACCTGTTGGAACTACTACGGGACTATTCAAATCTTTTCCTACCCTTGCAACTTAAAATAAAACTGATGCCTAACAATTCACATTACTTGGATGGACCTCTATGCAAACCTAGAAATTCTACTGAGTGACTTCCTCTGATGCTGCAAAAATTTTATTTCACTTCTAAGCTCCTAGTTTGTCTTCAACACTGTTATGATACCATGTGAAAATTCCTTGAAATGCAACTAGTGGAAATTATTCTTCTATCTAGTTAATTATTAAGCAATTTATTTTCTACGGCAAATAACAAATAATTCACACTATAATTTCTTCACCATAAAAAATATTGTCGAAGAAAAAATAGGAATTGAGAAAATAATGCACACACACAATGAAAATGACACTGTTATTTTTGGACAATGGTCCCCAAAAAAACATAATGTGGGAAAACCAGTGCAATAGATGAGGGCTTTATTATTATTATGCGGTAGTGAAATCTATGAGTACAATCTAGATGCCAAACTTGGTGATACTCAATAAGATAGTTTAACAAAAAATATTAAGGAAATTTTTTCCTTTCTCCATGAAAAATCTTGGCACAACTTGGCTTAGAAAAACTAGTCGTCCAAACCCTTGCACATGCTTTCTGCAGAATGCTTGCGTAGACCCTCACACGTGTGGCTCGAAACCTCCTTTGATAAAGTTGTCCTTCCTTCTACTGTTTCTAGAGGTGACACTCCAGCCCTTTGGAAAATTATCTTGACCTCTAGAACCTGAATGGACCTCCTCCTCAACTAAATCAAACTTCTCACTGAAGTTGCCTTCACAACCTCTCTATGGAGTCACTCTGCCTCTTGTTGCTGCCTCTACGGAACTAGAAACTTCCTCCAGAATCACTTCTGATGCTCCCTCTAAGCCTCTATGTCCCTTCTGGCTCAAACTTCTCTCCCTACTGAATCATTGAAACTTGGTAGCTTGATCTACCAAGGAAACTCACTCTCCTAAGGTGTCCCTCCTCACCCCCATCGACCTTCTCTTTTAATCTCTCGTTAGTGAACCAATGACCATGATTAGATATCTATCAATGACTAAGATCATCTCTAAGTCGATCTATGTAAATTTCTTGAGAATTTTCACCTTTCTCAATTAATTATTGTTAATTAATCACTTTTCCTAAGTTAGACTTAAAAAATATTTAATTATTTATTAATTAACTTAATTGAGTTATAGCTCGCCGTTTTCTCCTGAAACGTTTTCTCGGTTTTGGAGACCTTGTGCTTCTTAGCCTCTCCAACTAAATTCGAGACTAGAACACTTGTATGATGCTACAAAATTAACATCGACTTTGTTGATCAAGAAGCAAACATCTATCTCTCTTTTTATTGTTGAGGCAAAATACATAGCAATTGTAGCTAGTTGAACTCATATTTTGTGGATGAATCAAACCTTACATGATATGAAGCTAACTTATGCAAATCCTATTCCCATTATCTATGATAACACAAGTGATATCAACATATCTAAGGATCTTGTTTTACATTAAAAAACCAAACATATTCCCATAAAATACAACTTTCTTAGAGAACATGTTACAAATCAGGTTGTGAGACTGGAGTATATTCCCACAAAAGAACAAGTTGCTAATATATTCACCAAGACCTTTACATGAGATCCATTTGAGTATTCTAAGGAAAAAGTTAGGAGTGATTTCTCTCTCCTCTTTGGACTAGACCTTATTCACAAGTAAAAGGGCAGTTGTCCAAATAAATGCAAGGATAGCTGAATATCAGAGATCAAGTTTCCAAGGTATAGACAAGTCCACATGAATCACACCTTAGCCCTACATAATCATAGGGGGATATTAGTTGCACATGGCATATCTAAACTCTTTGCTATTGATGTCAAAGGGGGAGAATGAGAAAACATTGACATGATGAGATGCCTTATGGTTATTGATACAAATATATTCAAAGGGGAGAGGATGCAATTGGATTCTCAAAAGAAAAGGGGGAGAGTCAACGAAATAGTAAACGGGGAGAATGAGCAAAACAAAAACAATGTTTGGTGGTGTTTCCATCAATGTTGAAGGGGGATATTATACCTACAATGTTTGGTGGTGTTGCCATCAATGCCAAAGGGGGAGATTGTTGAGAAAAGTGTTTTCATTGATGTCAAGTGGACAAGTGAATACAAGTTCAAGGGGATTTTTTTGAGAGGTTGATGATGGCTACTAGTATAATGGAGCCTATTCATCAAGGTATCTTTTCTCTTAGGTCAATTGGTCAAATACATGTAAAGTGGTAAGTTGGGTAGTCCTCTTAGATACCTTTCCAATAATATATGGAACTTGGAAAAACTCATAATGGATTGGGAGTTATCTCAATTCAATGATTTTCAGTGTTCTAAGGTGCATGGCTCCACATAGAGCGAAATTTTGGGACCCCCAACCCCCCCCCCACCATTATCTGTCAGTCATATGAGAGGCCCTACAATGAATATCGGCCACTGGATCTAGGTGTTGGGTGATCTATGCCTTGGCATGCTAAAATAATTGTGAGGGGATTAGTCACATAAACAACAAATTGTAAATCCCCCCTCATCTGTTAATCATCGGATAGGTAGCCCCCCCCACAATAAACCTCGACTGTTGATAGGATGGAGGCTAACCTAATCAATGACAAATTGATGTATAAGGTGCAGGTGAAATAATAGGTGCCACGGTTAATAGAATCCACGACTAACAAACTTTGTGGTAAGGGAATAATCCCATTAACAGATTAGCATCACACTGCAAAGCTTAGATCAAAGAATTTAATAGAGGCACAACTAATAGAGAGTGCTAGACATAAAGCCTTTCTAGCACTTTAAATGATGTGAAGTTTAATGTCTAAGATTTTTAGATAACAAAAGAAATTGACGAAAAACCATCAAACCCCTACGCCTTCGTTATGTACTTGATGGCGCGGCAAGAGAAAAATGATAGAATATGATTGGTCAACACCAAATGTTGTGGCAACGAGTTGGCAAGATAGGTCAACAAGATGATGATGTGGCATGGATACATGACATGTATATTTGGCAATTTCAATACCCAAATGAACCATTTTCGAGTGAAACTTGGCACCACTCATAAGGTGACACATGATTTTGTTGACGTGGTGTGGCAGTTGGAAGGAAAACATGGAAAAGTTGATACATCATCGCGCTACAAAGGTTTAAATTAACAAGGTTATAGAAGAATGGTGTGATGGTATGATTGATAAAATTCGAGAGAAAAAAAACAATTTTGTTACCCAATGTACAAGTTCACATCCTGGTGTGGAGGATTACATCAAATTTTTGGTGAGATGGGAAATGATGCAGTTGAGGAATGTGCTAGATGGGAATGTATTTGTCATGCAGACAAGCATATTCACATTTGCGCCTCATAGGATTAGCAAAGATGTTATGATGACACATTTACAATGGGGCACAATGAGAGATGGAAAGCACTAAATAGAAAAGGAGCCTGCCATGGTTAAAAAACATAAAATCCACGCCCAAGGCATTTTCAAGTAACATAGAAAAATTCTGAAAAACATAGAACCTAGACCCCCTTTCCATATTAGAGATAGTAGGTGGTGATGTGATAGAAAAACAATGTGGCTCAATAATAAAGTGACATGTGGTAGGTAGGTGGCCATGATGTGGTGGGTTTGTACACGACACATGGCAAGTGTTTTTATCCCAATTGGGTGGCCAACTGGTCCATTTTTAGGTGACATGCAGATGAATCACAAGGTGCCACATGGCAAAATGACATTATCATAATGTCGTCAAGTGACATGGAATACTTTCAAGACTTGCGCTAAATGTTTGTTTGGAAAATATTTTCAGGGTTATGTTGTTTGGCCAAAATATTGAAATAAGGCTGAGTGGGCCTATGGAGCATCTGAATCTAACACATATTCAACTTATCTAACATATCCAAGCATTCAAAATGTTTGACAACTAACAAGATAATAAATCACCTGGATACATGATATGAGAGCATAGGTAAATGGGTTAAGGTTTTGTTGTGGACAAGGTTCCATAAAAGGAGTATGTGATGCATTTGATAATTTGGCAAGTAAACAAAAAGGAGCTAGATTTATATTTTAGGAATGAAAGGTTAAGATCCCATCGATTAAATCCATTGGTATAGCTCATGGTTATGTGGAAAAGGAGCTAACGAAAGGGGCCAAAAAGTTCAACGTTGCAATGGATTTGACATTCCAATGAACTGTAGTGAAATTTGACATTTTGTAGTGATAATTTTGGCATTTGAATGCCAAAATGAAAAGGACTAATGGACATTGAAAACATAACAACAATTCAAAAATATTCCATTAGAGCTAAAAAGAGATGAATAGCTAGTGAATAGTATCAAATAATTTAATGAAGAGATATCAATTAATTCTATAACAAAGATGGCTCTTATAGTGATAATGTATCCAGAAAACTTGGGACAGGAGCTCTCATGGTGACCATTAGGGTTTAGGTATTGATCTAGGGTTCTGCCTTGGCAGCGTCTGTTACAGGCCTGGAGAACCACAAATCTAGACTGGCAGCACTGATTCGAAAGGGGCGTTTGCTGTCGGACTGGATGGGCGCAGAGGGGTCCAGTGGGACCCCTACTTTCAAGCAGGTAATCCTGCAGAAACGACATCAGAACATGAAGGAAGGAGTCAGAATAGAGGGTCAGAACAGCTCATTGCTTAACAGCAGAGACAAAAAGGAGAAGACACCAATGATGTCTGACAAGACTTTTTTCTCTGCAGAAGTCAGGTTCTCAGAGGAGCAGAATAGGGGAAGCAATCGAGACGAAACCGCTGCAAAGTTTCAGCCCTCAAGAAAGGAGGAAGCTGAACCGCAAGCAGACAAAGAACAAAAAGACAATAGTAAGAAGCAACCGGAGAAGGAGGGAGAATCCAGCGCGCCCCCCAACAGACACCAGGCCACTAGCAGTGCTTGTAAGCCAAAGAAAACTGACAGTCTATGGGTGACAATCTCTGACCCGGAAATCCAGACCTACAGGGAGCACATGGCTGAACATGCCATCATCTGCAAATTCATGGGAATCTGGCCAACTGAGAGAACTCTCTGCCAATGGATAAGGCAGATGTGGAAACCAAAAGGAGATGTGCAGTTACATCTAGGAGCAAGAGGGTTTTTCACTGTTGTCTTTACTAGCATTGAAGATAAAGACAAGGTTTTCGAGGGTGGCCCGTATTTTCTAGCTTCAGAAGGTTTATATATGAGACCCTGGCAGCCGAACTTCGTCCTGGAAAAAGAATATTTCACTCAAGTCCCGGTATGGATAAGAATCTTCTCTCTCCCGATAGATTACTGGGGGTTAACTACCTTAAAGCAAATAGGGGATAAGCTAGGAACGTTTGTCAAAGCATCAGAAGCTACTCTGCAGAAAAGATACACTTCTTGTGCAAGAATTTGTGTCGAAATGGATGTATCTGGAGCACTCCATGAAGGGGTATGGCTGGAGTACAGGGATGAAGAATATTTTCAAGCGTTAGATTATGAAAAAAACCCCTTCAGGTGTCGGAAATGTCATGAGCATGGACATCTGATAAGGGACTGTCCTTTGAACAGAAAGGAAGTAGAAGAAGACAAAACCCAGAACAACAAAGACAAAAACAACTATATCAAACCAAAGTACAGGCAAAGGGCCAACAAAAGAAGGAATATCAGAGGAGACACAAGGAAAAACCTCTTCAGTAATCCTTTTGAATATCTGGACCTAGAGACTGACTCGGAGGAAAAAAAGAACCCCACGGATAAGGAAGCAGAGCAAGAAGAACAGGAAAAACCCCCAGCGGAAGGTAAAGAAAGAGGAATTCCCAGCGATGAAGTCCAAATGCAAGACAGAACAGAGGATTTGGACTACGAAACAGAGATGTTAACTAGTGAAGCGGGAAGTGAGGATCAAGAGCTAGAAGAAACACTAGCAATGGAAGGTTTAGACCTAACAGCACTTGTGGACAAATGGAAAGCCAATGGGATTGAAGCAGCACCGGAGGAAGAGATAAGGAAGGTCAGGGACCTCTTCATAGCAAGGAAAAAAGAAATCATAGAGAAACAGAAGCACAAACTAGGCATCATCAAAGGAGGTAACCATCAACACAAAACATCACTAGGCAAAATCTTTGGTTCAGTACACAAACGCCGCAGAGGCCGCAAATCAAATGGAGAACAACTGCAGGAGCTAGGGGAGATCTTGATCAATGCTGGTTAGATAAAGCAGTTAAGTGAGTACCCGTCCTTCCTAAAATCTAGTTAATTATGAAGATTATATCCTGGAACGCTAGAGGGATGAATAGCCAAAATAAACAAAGGCTATTAAAGAGACAGATGGAAAAAAATAATCCAGATATGCTTTTTTTACAAGAAACGAAGTGCAACAAAGCTCTCATAGAAAAGCTACGAATTAAATTAGGAAGAAACTTTGAAGTCCTAGAGATAGAAAGCAAAGGGCGCGAAGGAGGCTTAGCAACCTTTTGGGACACCAGACGATATCAGGTCGTCGCAGCTGAAGCCAGCAAGAACTACTTGGCCATGGAGATGCAACCTACAGGTAACTCTTCCTCTTTCCTTTGCATCAATATCTACAGTCCTCAAAGGTTAGAAGATAAACTTGTATTCCTAGAATCCTTAAATAAATTCATGGATAGACACCCTAATGCAAACTTCATCCTGGGAGGGGACTTCAATATGATCACCTCCCTCCTGGAGAAAAAAGGAGGGCTCCGGAAGCTTAATAGGGATGGAGAACAGTTCAAAGACTTTATTGATAATGCAAGATTAGTGGATGTTTACCCTAAACAAGGTAAATTCACCTGGAACAACAGAAGGGGGGGTGAAAGGCTGATTTCCTCAAGACTGGATCGCTTTCTAGTTTCGGAGAACTTATTATTAGATGGAAAGACCGTTGAGTCAAGTATACTTCCAAGTGGAGGATCGGACCACTGGCTGATCTCTCTCATAGTCGAGGTTCCAGGAACCCCTAGGAACAAGCCCTTCAGATTCGAAAAGTTTTGGATCGAACACCCTAATTTCCTCACCATGGTGGAAAAGTGGTGGTCAGAACCTTTAGATGAAGAAGGTTCCAAAATGTTCAATCTGCAAAAAAAACTAAAAAACATCAAATTGAAATTAAAAGACTCGAACAAAACAGTTTTTGGGAATATTTTTCAGGAAAAAGTAATCATTGAACACAAATTGGAACAAATTCACAAGGACGGGATGGCAGGCTGCAGAGATGAGGAATCTTGTGCACAAGAGAAAGAGCTCACTCAACAATGGCACAACAGATGCAAGCAGGAAGAGGCATTATGGAAACAGAAATCTCGAATTCTATGGCTAAAGGAAGGAGAGAAAAATACAAAATTTTTCCATAGATCGGCCATAGATTACAGAAGTGCCAACAAAATCCTGGAGCTGAAGAACAGTGAAGGCGAAATCCTCAAAAATCATACGGATATTTCAGCTCTACTTTCAAATCACTTCAACAACATAGCGCGAGAACCGGAGATCAATAGGGAGGCAGCCATTCAAGAAATAACCAATGCCATTCCCAACTCAATCACAGAGGAGCAGAATTGGGCCCTAAGAAAGACGATCACTATGGAAGAAGTTGAGGAAGCAGTCAGGAACATGCCTAATGACAAAGCGCCAAGACCGGATGGATTCACCATCAATTTCTACAAAGCCTGCTGGAAAATTGTCAAGAACGATATTTGGGAGATTGTGGAAGACTCAAGAAGATCTAAAACTATCCTTAAATCTATCAATTCAACCTTAATTGCTCTGGTTCCCAAAGTAGAGGAGGCCAACACTGCGGAAAAGTTCAGACCAATAGCCCTCTGCAACGTCATATACAAGATCATATCAAAAGTAATTGCCAACAGGTTGAAGATGATTCTCCTGGGCATCATTTCGCAAGAATAGTTAGGCTACGTGGAAGGAAGGCAGATTCTAGACAACATTTTGCTAGCCCAGGAGATGATTCACTCTCTTCATTCAAGGAAAGTAGCTGGAATGCTAATGCAGTTGGACCTATCGAAAGCTTATGACAAGGTGAGTTGGACTTACCTGGAAGCAATTTTAGACGCTTTTGGCTTCAGCAAGCCATGGATCAAATGGATCTTAGCGCTTATTAAATCCCCAAGATACTCTATTCTGGTGAATGGAACTCCTTCCACGCCCTTCAGCCCTTCAAGAGGCATAAGACAAGGGGACCCTTTATCCCCTTTTTTGTTTGTCATACTAATGGAAGGCCTAAGCAGATTAATTGCCAAGAGAAAAGCAGGTGGCCAAATCAAAGGTTTACAGCCTATCAGATCCTGCCTTGCCACCACGCATCAACAATTCGTGGATGA
>APFE030025924.1:0-15755 GCA_000404065.3 Pinus taeda | reverse complement strand
AGGATCTCACTTCGCCACCACCAGGCAGATCCGATCTGCTACCACCGAGCGATCAAGGATCTCACTTCGCCACCACTGGGCAGATCCGATCTGCTACCACCGAGCGATCAAGGATCTCACTTTGCCACCACCGGGCAGATCCGATCTGCTGCCACCGAGCGATCAGGATCTCAGTTTGCCACCATCGGGCAACTCCTGTAGCCACTAAGGCTCTATAGATGGTTTCAGGCTGACCACAAACCATTACAAAGTGGTTTTGAGATCACCACGAACTTTCAAATGCCTTAGCAAGGCTTACATTTCAACATTTGGACTTTCTGGTACATACAATGACTATTACAATATATTAGGGAGTCTACTCCACAAACCACACTAAAACAAAAAATCTACTTTGTTGTCCTCCATTAACATTGTTGATGCTCCTTTATCCCAAGTTCACATCTTGGGCATCTTTGTCAAATATCTTCTTTGGAACTTCCATGAACCTGTCATTCGTTAGAGTCGCGAATTCTAACAAAATAACTTCATATTGAGGTCCGGAATCTCAATATGTATATCAATTTAAATTCCAAAAAATATTTCACCAAAAAAAACTTTTACCCAAGTATGATACACAGCGTTCAGGCCACACACCGGGCGCCAAACTGCCACCTGCAAAAAACGAGGGAAAATGCAGTCGTACATCTTCTCGCCCTCTGAATGTTTCCGGCCGAAATGCCTTCTGAGCTCATACAAACCCACAAAAGTTCGCCTGCAAACAGGGCATCTGCAAGGGATCTTCTTATCATGCCCAAGATGACTTTTGACATGATAGCAGCAAGCATCACAAAGATAAAGCCCCAAAAATTAAATTCTGCTGACTTTGCAACTGTTAGCATAACTCCAAGAGAAATGACAAGAATGATGCCTAGAAGTTTAAAACTCGGAGTTTCCAACTTGAAGGCAAAAGCGAATAGAAGGAGAAACACTGGAGCAGAAGATTTGCACATTGTTTCAAAAGTAACTGAAATAAAGACAAGGGATGCATTGCTCAAATCTATGTCCAACGCAGTTGCAACAGCAGTTGGTACCACCCTAGTCAAATAATCTTTCCATGACATGGATTGAGGATGCCATGCCGGATAAAAAAATCGCAGAACCAGAGTCGACACCAAGCCTTGCATTGAGAAGTGAATTGTATTCATAAGCAAGGGTGCAGGAAATTTCCCCATCTTCTCCCCCAACAAACTGAACTTTCCCATCTTCTCTCCTACCAAAAGCTTGTTATATAGTGTCAAGCAGGTACTGAAAGTATACCACATTATAATATAGAATAGGGGCCGAATCAACAAGTATGCAATTGGAGCCATATTTGAGTCACCTGGTGCAGCTTTGCCGACCAAATCTACGGGATTTCCATCGTTTATCTGCGGGGCATACACCTTACTTTCCCTGTTCTTGTCCTTATACTCTATCCTAAAAGAAGCACGCCTAGATTTGTTTTCAGGCTCAACTGCAAAATTGTTTTCCCTTTCTGCTCCTTGCCTCAAATGCAACGAACCCTGTGAAACCTGCATTACGCCATTCGTAAAGGGAATTCTTTCTTGCAAGTTATCTTCTACTGGAGAATCCTCCTCCTGTTGTGGTCTCAGCAAAGGCAATTCAAAACCCTTGTCTGCGTCATCTGAATCTACGGCTTCAGGATAAGAGCAATTGGCCTCGGAAGGAAAATCAAAGCACCATCTTGAAAACGAAGGTTCCTTACGCAGAGTCCCCCTCTCAGACACCGATATTTCTTCCTCGGGAGATGGGATTTGAGCCTTCTCGTCTCCGACTGCCGCCATACAGGACAACCAACTCTCCATTCAGTTGAACTCCAGTTCTGTCGCTGGAGATCGCCGATCATGGATCACAGAGCTGGAAGCCACAACGAAGAACCGCACGCTAAGAAATAGATCTGCAAACTGCGCCTCGATTCCGCACATCCGTAGATTCAGCCAACTTTTACCGATTCAGGACTGAATTAATCAACCGGAATCGTTCTTCCTCGCCGGATCTTTAAGACCGATCCTCTGCAAAAACCTCGAACGCTCAAGAGGAATGGAAAAATAAGCTAAGGCAATAAGAAAATCACTGACCATCTGGCATTGCATTATGTTCTCAACATTCCACCGTCCTCTGATGCCATTGCAATGTTCTGGAGGAAAAAAAATATCCGCCATGCCAGAACAAATGACGACGTGGATGATCAACACCCACAAGGCGATCCGAGTAACGGGAATTTGTATACAACACACCATCGCCTCTGTTTGCTCCAATGGTTTTGATTGATTTAGCAGGCAGGACATCAATTGCAGAGTTCAAACGAAACAAGAGCGGACATCATGACAGGCCACGGAGGCAGGTGGAATGACCGTCCTCGATCCAGCGATTGATGGAAAGCCGATCATATATTTGCCCCACGATGACGGGGTCCTGCATCAAATCTAGGGACATCGGGCAGCAGAAATCTTCTGGAATGGCATAAACCTCCTCGCCATTGCCATCACCGCAGGTTGAGGGCCGAGAATCACCGCACCAGATTCGCGTCAAAGGAAGACAAAGTCTACAATCGCGTCTCAGGTTCTTAAGCAGATTTTCAGGTGCGGAGGTCTTGAGACCCACGACTCTAGAATCCACTCCCTTAAGGCCTTGCCATCTGTTTTCAACGGAAGAAAGTCATCCGGCAACACTGATCATTCTCGATCAGCCACGTCACCTAAGAAAGCAGAATCGTAGCCAGATTTGACGACATCCCACAGTGTTCCCCATCAGATTCGACGGCTAAAGTATCTCAGAGCCCTGCAGCGCTGGAGGATAATGTAAATAACGATAAGTCGGCTTTGCTCAGCCCTAAAATGATCAGCCCGCAGATCGAACCAACTGAAGTATTATCTGATGACGTGGAGACCAATTGCATGGAGGATAACAGGGCGGATCATCAAAACATTCGTTCCAAGAGGAGAGTTCGGAGCACAGAAATCCGACTGACATTTTCTATGCTTGTAACTCGACAAAATTTGGCACAATTCAACCATGGTGCACTTGCTGAATTGAACCCGAGACCGATCGGAAACAATCTTAGACGGGGCTGAAAAATTCTCTACGCGCAGATCATTCTCGCATCTGACGGTCTCTCCCAGTAGAAAGCCTTCATTACTCTCTCCTCTCCATGCTACGCCATCTATCTTGTTCACAGTGAGGCAGCGATCTCTGGTATCTCCATAGACCCACGATGATGGACAAACAAACAAAAGTAGTTTATTTCTCTATGCCCAGGAGCAGCCTAGCCCACAAGGGGCTAGGCCCTCAGGCTCTGATACCAAGATAAAAGTTGCACACTCAAATATATTTTCTATTGATTAATGAATGAGGAAATTACAAGATATTTATACAATCATAGTCTCAAGATAGGAATGCTATCTGAGACGTACAGTAGTGTGGTTGAGAGATTCTCTCAGCCACACACTAATCTAGGAAAAACTAAATCCCTATAATGTAGGAACAAACTCCTCAAATGGAGAATTGTAACTATAGACAAGTAGGAATTAATAATTTCCAACTTCTTGGTGCAGCTAGAGATATAATAGATAGACAGAAGAGTTCTAGCAGATAGGCAGGAAGATCTTCACTTATCTAACTATTATATATTTTGAAGTTTTGACTAGAATTTAATGATTTTTGGGTCAAATTTTGATTTTTATTGTTTGAAGTCAATACTCAAAAACCCATGAGCACTAGAATTGTGGAGAATTCACAACTCAAATTTATGATTTTAACAAATTCTTACTAATTTTAAGTAAATTAAAAAAAAAATACTAAAAAACCCTCTAAACTTATAACAAATAAACTAACTTATGACAAATAAACTATGGCTGTGTCCCAAGGGACCAGTCTATCAGGCAAACATTTATTAAATTTGGTTTACAAGCATTTTACTAAACTGGAGTAGGCTCAGATGACGGGACCTATTTAATCAAAGTCAATCAGATTCTGCCTCCATCCCTGTCCACCCCTGAACTTTTGCAATCCATTACTTGGAGTTTCAATGATTACTTTCGAACACAGCCCAGAAGCCAATGCTTCTGGTGGCTTTCAAGAAATCACATTTAAGTGCGGCTGTCCAGACTGTTCTGCCACGATGTCTTCCAAAAGAAAAATTGATTAATTTCATAAAGAAGATTTGATTTGTTCATATTACAAACCACAGAATTCTATACAAGTTCTTCGGGAGCTGTGCGTCACATGCTTGCCAAGCAGAGTTTCTATCAATTTTGTCATACATTCTCTAATTTATTTATCCCTCCGCCTTCACCCACATCCCTATCTTTTACCCTATTTTCCCATTTCTTATTTGTCACATTTTTGAAAGAGTACTCTGCATATATCACTATGTGTCGATGAAATTATCTGAGTTGATAGTTTTAATTAATTTAGAAGGGGAGCACGAAAAACTATTTAAAACTTTATCCAACAGAGTGAGTTCATTGCCTTCAGAAGAACACCCAATTAAAGAGGCGTGAACCAAAAAAAACGTTGTCCACCGAGGACACAATTGGCTGCAAAATTATTTTGCATTTTTTTGTGTTTGAATTGTTTTTTATGGTGGAAATAGATTTACTCTTAAATTATTTTGCATTTTTTTTCAAAAGATTTCTTTGTATTTAAATTGTATTTAATGGTGGAAATAGATTCAGCTTAAAAATCTTAAGATATTCAAAATTTCGAAGCTTTATTTTCCAATCAAAATATGTTCCTGCAGTAAAAAAAATAAAAAATAAAAAATGCTTACTTTATAATAGCTTCAGTATTACTGCAACAAAAACCTTACCACTACCTTAAAAAAAGAAGGTATAATATAAGAATTAAGGGAGAGCCTTCTATTGTTGTGTAGGGACCAATACTAGTTATAGTACTCGTCCCACACATCCATCAAAAAATATTCATAAATCATAAAAAATATGCACATAAATAGTTTATATTAAGTTATATAAGTTATATAATTTAGTCTAAAATGGGCCCACATATTGATGGGGCCAACAAGTGTCAAATACCAAACCTTAACATCACATGTTGACAAGACATAATGTCTCAAATATCTCCAGCGCTAAACTACCAAATAAGTCAAAATGCACTATAAAACATTCCATTGAATTCTATTCAGGAGGACACCTATCCCATCAAACTGTCACCTACAGATTTCCATTAGAGCAACACATCCCATTGCTCAGTAATACCTGCACAAGAATAGGTGAAATGTGTGTTAGCCATATGTACATGTGTGTTTAACCATTCAACCTATTGAAGACAATAAATGACAACATTCAATTTAGGATTAAAGACAATAAATGAGAACATTCGATTCAGGATTAAAGACAACAAATGAGAACATTCAATTCAGGAATTAGTTTAGGAGATACAATAAATGACGCCAACCCTTTAAATTCAAGTATTAAACACACTAGCTTTTTCAATTAAGGAATTAAAAATAGGAAAGCACATGGATCAACCATCAAAGATTATCAACCATTTGATCATGTACAAATCAATCCAGGCCGCACATTTGAATTTGGGAGATGGAAATCCATGCCAATCTTCCCTACCAATTAAATTCTATATGAAAAAATTATAAAACACCAACTCTTACTCATTTTCATTTCAAACATTCATTCTACTCATTAGCTATTGGAGACATGCAATCAAAGTGTTCAGACACTATTACATTCATTCTATCCAGAAATTGTTGGAAACATACAAATTAAGTATGTTCACACTGTTACATTCATTCTATTCATTAGCTGCTAGAGACATACAAACAGAGTGTGTGCATAGTGTTACATTCATTCTATTCATCAGTTGCTGGAGACATACAAGAATGTTTTTGTTGAATAATGTTACCTTTTTTTTTGAATAATGAATAATGTTATTTCTATTGAGAAACAAGGGTAAATTAAAGCCATTATAGCCAATTTCATTATTGATTTACTGATTTAAAAACCAATTTCATTGTCACTATAACCTCAAATCTGACCCATGCAACTCAATATCAGACTACTATAATAGCAAAGAATATCCTTTCAAAGAGAAAATTCTGATGTTAGGTAGATTCATTATCTGGTTAGAGAAGCAATTCTAAATGAATAATAGACCCACTGGTTTAGAAATTCTCTTTTCTAGTCTCCAGGGGGTACCCTAGGTGTTGTATGCTGCCAACAAACCCATAAATCTGTAAAGAATCAAAGTTGGTTGGCACACAAAAAACTCAGTGTGAGTTGTTGCCCCTAAGCAGTCAACAACAAGGACAATTTCTTACCTATATTAATGCTTGTTGAGATCAGATGCCTCCAACAGTATAACAATGAGTGAATAATGACAAAACTGAAAAGATATGTGCCTGAGGTGAATCTGAATTCAAAATAAGTATCAAGCAAACCAAACATTGCAACACATCTAACAACAGTTAGTAGAGTGAGTTAGGGTGGTGATATCACATAGATTCGTCTCAATCGATTCTTCATCGACATGACATGATGAGGATAAAAGCACGAAATCTTACTAGACTCAGCGGTCTAACAAACAATGGCTCAATAATGCATGTAATTGATTGATATAAGACTAAATTATGTATGTGTTGTATATGATATTTGTTCTGTGATTCTGATCTGATGGATTCTGTATGATTGATGATGTCTGATGGCTTTATGATCTGAAGTGTAATATTATGTGATATGGGTTTATGAGGGGTATTCTCAGTATGTCTTTTTGTGTGTATATTCCTCATTATACAATGAAACCACATATAGTTTTCGGGAGAAATTCACAGATTCAAATAGATATGCACATAAATTTCTTGTGGGGTTTTGACAAGCTGGGCAATCTTACCCCGGTTAGGTACGCTCTAGCTGTTGGCTGCTCCGCATTTATAGTGCTTTAGGTCTTTTGGTTGTGTAAAACTCATTCTTTAGTGAATTGAAGAAATACGTTGGAGAAGACTCTTTGAAAGCTTGTTTCTATGGATTAAGAAGTCAAGTACTGCTGTCACTCAAAGCGGGACTAACAACACTAATAAGCGCTAGTTTCTTAAGACTTTAACAGGGCAATATTGTCCGAAGAATGAAGACTATGTTGGAGTGGCTAGTCACCTATGCATTTCTAAATGAATAACAGACCCACTGGTTTAGAAATTCTCTTTTCCAATCTCAAGGGGGTCCCCTAGGTGTTGTATGCTGCCAACAAACCCATAAATTTGTAAAGAATCAAAGTTAATTGGCACACAAAAAACTCAGTGTGAGTTGTTTCCCCTAAGTTGTCAACAACAAGGATAATTTCTTACCTATATTAATGCTCGTTGAGATCAACTGCCTCCAACAGTATAAGAACGAGTGAAGAATGACAAAACTGAAAAGATATGTGCATGAGGTGAATCTGAAATCAAAATAACTACATAAAGAGACTACAACTAAAAACCCTTACATAAAAACATTCTAACCCTTACTAGGAATTAAAATGGCAAGAACAAAATGAGTGCCAAAAACAATGATTTGAGGACACAAAAAGTTAGTTGGGTTGAAGAAACTCAGTTATGTCAAAGCTATTACAAAAAAGAAAAATGAATAGCTCTTCCTGATAACTCATATTTTTACCAACTAGGAATAAAATGATTGCCAAGAACAAAAAGAATGACAAGAACAATGATTTGGGGACACAAAAAGTTAGTTGGGTTGAAGAAACTATGTTATGTCAAAGTTGTTACAAAAAGAAATATGAATAGTTCTTCCTGATAACCCATATTTTCACCAACTAGGAATAAAATGAATGCCAAGAACAATCATTTGAGGACACAAAAAAATAGTTGGGTTAAAGAAATTGTGTTATGCCAAACCTGTTACAAAATTAAAAAGGAATAGCTCTTCCTGATAACTCCTTCCAATAATGATTTTCAGATCTGAGATGTATTCAGTTACAATATATTGATAAAGCATTGATTATTGTTGCTCATTGATTGCAAAGGCCAATGAATTTCCTTGTTTTCTAATATAGTTTTTTAAAATCAAAATTTGGTGGTTACTTTGTAGGTTGTTGCAACCATGCCAAGGGTTTCTATTGCAGATCATACAAGGAACAGGAGGAGGCGAGGGGCGAGGGGGGCCCAACTGCGAACTAGTTCATCATATGAGGATGGGGGGGTGATGTGAATGCTCCCAATGCGCCCAGTAATGTCGTTGAAAGGGACTCTGTGGTGGCAGATCATGCTATCCCACCATCAACCACAGAGCCACCTTCAACCACAGTGCAAGGTGCAAGTTCAACAAAGAAAATCAGTGCCATCAGGGGTTGGACAAAGCATGACATGCTAACTACAATTGATGACATCGAGTTTAAGGGACATTCAATCCGTGCCTCTGCAAAAAAACATGGTATCGATGCCTCTAACATACATTATTGGATAAATGGGTTAACTAATACGAAGCGTAGAGGGCATGTTATAGTTATGACTGAAGAGGAGGAAACCGAGGTGGTTGAGTGGTGTAAAGAGATGGCCCAATTCGGACATGGGTTAGAGATTATACTACTTAAATCCACAGTTGCTCAAATCTATCAGGGGAGGCCAAACCCCTTCAAAGATGGGTTTCCTGGTAAATCATGGTGGAGTGGATTTAAAAAAAGGCTTCCAAACGTTGTGCTATGTACAACTGAGGTCCTTGGCAGAGACTAGGCTTTAAATCTACGCCCTGCAATTGTGTCCAAGTTCTATAACACTCTTTTGCTACATATGAGCAACACTCATATGCCCCAGACCATATATGGAACTGTGATGAAACAGGCTTACATGAAGGAAGGAATTGTGGTATGCGAGTAATTGCCAAAAAAGGGAGAAGAAATGTGCCTCATATTTTTCCTAAGAGTAGGGAGTGGATCACTATTCTTTCTTGCATTAATGCAATTGGTTCTTCAATCCCAGGATTTTACCTATTCAAAGGTAAAGCACAACTAAAAAACTATATACAAAATTGTGAACTAGGTGCATGCATGGCAACACATCCCCATGCATGGATGACAAAGGAACTATTCCTTAATTGGCTTTGTCACTTCACTGCATTTGTACCAGGTGGTGTCTCACCTGAAAAGAGACACCTACTGATTTTAGATGGACGTGGAAGCCACATGGCTTTGCAGACAATTGAGGAGTGCAACAATTTTGGCATTGACCTGTTAACATTGCCGGCTCATACCACCCACAGATTGCAACCCCTTGATGTCAGCATGTTTGGGCCTTTCAAGAATTATTTCAGGATCGAGCGAGCTTCGTGGATGGAAAAGAATCCAGGGGTGGAATTAAAGAGGTTTGAGCTAGCTGAGCTTGCAAGTAAAGCATTAAAAAGGGCTCTCACACCTTCTAATATCAAGGATGGATTTAGGAGGACTGGTATATGGCCACTTAACGTTGATGCTCTCATGCATGATACTTGTTGTATCCAAGAATTTTATAGGGAAGGTCAAGAAGAAGAGAACTTACAAGACCATGTTGATGCCCAAGAATATGTTGCTACTGTGAAGGTATAATGTCCCTCTATGAAGGGCACTTATGTGGTCATGATAATGAACATGTGAGTGAGACACAGTTCAGTCATAAACCAACTGTCAATGTCATGGAGGTTGTCACACCCACTGAACCACATGTCAATTATGCATGTGATATTCCATATGAGGCAGTTGATGAAGCGAATGAAAATGAAAACTTGATTTCAAATGATAATGCAACAAAATTAAACAATAAACAATTGAGCATGCCAACCTAGGTAAGCCCACCATCATGGTTGGCAGAGGCTATGATGAATATCAATACACATAATATGTCTACCACCAATGAGGAAAGCATGGACATACCTTCACAACCATCAGAGTTGAACACCGAACTTGTACATTATTTTGTGGACAATGTTTCACTGGAAGTGGAGCTTGTTCAACATGAAGTACCTGAAGAAGACAATAATGGGGGCCAATTAGTTGTACCAGAGGCTGAAAGCCAAGAGTCAGATCTTAGAGAGCATGGGACAAATCAGAGATTACTTGGTGCATTCCTAAAGCCACTAGTGGAGAGAGTGCAGGTCTCATCATGGAACTCAACTACATATTGTCTTTGCTTGGGGAGGAGTTCACAGTTGCTCACATATGAAGATTATATGAATTTATTATTTGAGTCGGAACGTAAAAGAAATGAAATTCAGGAAACTAAAAAGAGAAAGACGGAGTTGGACAAGGACAAGAGAGCTGCAAGGGTTGTAGCAATAGAAGCTCGAACAAAGGAAAGGATGGAAAGACAAAAAGAAAGGGAAGATAAGGAACATAAAAAAAAATTGGCAAGGCAAGAGAGGGAGCCAAGAAAGGTTCAAGAAGTGTTGGAAAGAGGAGGAGGGGTGACAAGCAGGGAAGTCTATGGTCCAAGCTAATTTGAGGCAAATAGGATGATGTCCAATACACTGGACCACATTGCAGAGCACACACCATCATACCAAGAGCTGCTTAACATCCAAGTCCCCTGCTATCAGCCAGGGGTTGTGCCAACCTCATATACCTCTACCAGTTTAGGTTTAAATCCTAACTCTATTTATATGAAACCTGCACTCAGTGTTGGGGTTAGTAACACAAGTGGACACTTGGGTTACTCAGTCCCTCCATGGCTACAAGGAGCAAATTGGAGTCAAAGATATGGTAACATTCAAGCACATCCTAATCAACCAATCTTGGATAGTCCACCATACTTGGGTAAGGCATGAGACTCAACAATTCTAGGCAATGCAAGAAATGGAGGCCATCAAGCATAGGGGTGGCATGAATTAATTTTTGCAACCACATCGCAATATGAATTTTGTAAGGATGCAATATGTTGATTGGTTTCATAGTAGAAGCTAAACTATATTGAATTTGAATTGGAATTATGATGAAAGGCAACATAATAAAGAAGGAAAAGAATTGAACATGAATAAAAAGTAGTTACCAATAGAAGATATTAATAACCATTGAGAAACCAAGCATGAGGGGATTCAACAAGAGATAAAGAAATCTATAATATCTATCTAGTGGAAGAGATCTGTTTTAATATTTCAAGAGAGGTTATATATTGACAGTTCCTATTTCAAGAGAGGTTATATATTTCACATATAAAGATAAAAAATTATCACTGTAATTAGGATCATTACAAACATATTCATTGTTGAATAATTCCTAGAAGCTTCACTGTAGCTCTTTCCACCATAGGGACCCCCTCAGCTTTATGGACCATTTTCATTTTCAAAGGAAAGATCTCCCCAGGAGCATGTGCTTGAGAAGTGCAATAGAAACCAGCCCTATGTCTGCTCGCAGAGGCAACAAAAAAAAGAATCCCTTTGTTCTCACTAAAGGAAATTCAAGAGAAAATAATAGAAAGTAAAGATCAATTGAATCCAGTTTGAAGCAACATTGCAAAGGAAAAGAAGTAGTAATTACTTAATTTGGTAATTACTTGATGAAAGGAAACATAATAAAGAGGGAAAATAAGTGAACATATATCACAAGTAGTTACCAATAGAAGATACTAATAACGATTGAGAAACTGAGCATGAGTGGATTCAACAAGAGACAAATAGATCTATAATATCTATCCAGTGGAAGATATTTGTTTTAATATTTCAAGAGAGGTTATATATTGACGGTTCCTATCTCAAAAGAGGTTATATATTGCACATATAAAGATAAAAAATTATCACTATAATTAGGATCATTACAAACATATTCACTATTGAATAATAGGTAGAAGGTTCACTGTAGTTCTTAATGGAATTATGGTCCACCTTGTTCTCAATGTTAATGGAATTATGTTCCATTCACTTTCAAAGAAACACTAAATAATGTATTCCAAAGAAACACTAAATAAAAAAGATGAACCAAGCAGGCCTCCTACAAAGAAATAACACACCATACCAAAAATGGTTTGCACTTTGATAAGGCAAGATAAATAGCTCTAGTGATGAATGAACCTGAAATGTGCATCTTAACAAACTTGAAAATCTTATGTACGTCTAATGTACATTAAAGCCATGAAAGTGGGGCTAAACAGTGCAAAGCTTCTTGACAAAATCCACAATGCAATGAAAGATTATGACCCAACCATTATGACAAAAAATAATACATGCTTCTAAAATTATTCCAAAGAAACACTAAATAAAAAGAGATGAACCAAGCAGGCCTCCAACAAAGAAATAACACACCATACCAAAAATGGTTTGCACTTTGGTAAGGCAAGATAAATAGCTCTAGTGATAAATGAACCTAAAATGTGCATCTGGAATGTGCATCTTAACGGACTTGAAAATATCATGTATTTCTAATGTACAATAAAGCCATGAGAGTGGGGCTAAACAATGCAAGGCTTCTTGAAAAAATCCACAATGCAATGAAAGATTATGACTTAATCATTATGACAGAAAATAATACATTCTTCTAAAAGTATTCCAAGGAAACACTAAATAAAAAGAGATTAACCAAGCAAGTCTCCAACAAAGAAATAACACACCATACCAAAAATGGTTTGCACTTAAGGCAAGATAAATAGCTCTAGTGATGAATGAACCTGAAATGTGCATCTTAATAGACTTGAAAATATGATAATACATCTAATGTATAGTAAATCCATGAGAGTGGGGTTAAATAGTGCATAGCTTCTTAACAAAATCCACAATGCAATGAAAGATTATGACCCAACCATTATGACAGAAAATAATACATGCTTCTAAAAATATTCCAAATAAACACTAAATAAAAAGAGATGAACCAAGCATGAGCTCGTACTAGAAGGTAGAATGAGCTCTCCCCTCAATAACCAAACAAAACCCATTTTTTTTTTTCAAAAGGACAAGCTCCAACCTAAACCTAAACACTAAGATATATAACACTTCCATTAGCTCATAAGTTAAACAAACAGAATCCAAACCCTAAACAAACCAAACCCAAAAAGAAAAATATATTTTTCAAAAGGATAAGATCCAGCCTAAACATTGAGATATACAACACTTCCACTAAGTCATGAGATATACAACACTCCCACTAAGTCATAATATAAACAAACATAAAATCAAAATATAAACAAACAGAAGCCAAAATAATATCCTTTTTCAATTGGATGTTAGGATATTCCAACACATAGGAAATAATTAAGTATAACATGGTCTAGTGTAGAGTTAGGTAAAGTGTGTTTCTTTACTATGTACTTTTGTAACTTAAAATCTGACGGTCATGATATGCTATAGACATGAAGTGATCAGACGGTTCATTCTCTCATTAGTATTACCGACACTTGATCCGTGGCTTAGCACCTGATTGGTCCATGATCTCTATTTAAAGAGCATGGAGGGTCATTTGTAGAGTGACCGTTCATGAGAGAATCTTATGTAAATTTTCTTTCTTTTACATTAATAAATTTCCTAAAGTGGTTGCATTGGCTCAGGCCGTGGACTATTTCCCTCTTTGAGGGTTTTAACAACGTCAAGAATACTAGTGTATTGATCTGTGATCTATTTGTGAGCGGTGTCCTTTGGTGTTCTATCTGAGGAGCTTACCCGGTAAATTCCTACATTGGACAAGCTCCAACTTGAACACTGAGATATCGCACTTCCACTAATTCACATAGAAACCAATACTGACATAAGACCAGAGCCCATCGATTCCACTCCAGCATATCCCATTCTCAGAAGTCGACCTAGATAACTAACCATTTATAAGGCAAGATAAATAGCTCTAGTGATGAATGAACCTAAAATGTGCATATGAAATATGCATCTTAAGAGACTTGAAAATCTGATGTACATCTAATGTACAGTAAAGCCACGAGAGTGGGGCTAAACAGTGCAGAGATTCTTGAAAAAATACACAATGCAATGATGAATGAACTTGAAATGTGCATCTTAACAGACTTGAAAATCTAATGTACATATAATGTACAGTGAAGCCATGAGAGTGGGGCTAAACAATGTAGAGCTTCTTGACAAAATCCACAATGCAATGAAAGATTATGACCCAACCATTATGATAGAAAATAATACATGCTTCTAAAAGTATTCCAAAGAAACACTAAATAAAAAGATATGAACCAAGCATGAGCTCGTACTAGAAGGTAGAATGAGCTCTCCCCTCAATAACCAAACAAAACCTAAAACTACATCCTTTTCAAAAGGACAAGCTCCAACCTAACCTAAACACTGAGATATATAACACTTCCATTAGCTCATAATTTAAACAAACAGAACCCAAAACCCTAAATAAACGAAACCTAAAAAGAAAAATATATTTTTGAAAAGGACAAGATCCAACCTGAACATTGAGATATACAACACTTCCACTAAGTCATAGTATAAACAAACAGAAAATCGCAATATAAAAAAACACAAGCCAAAAAGATATCCTTTTTCAATTGGACAAGCTCCAACCTGAACACTGAGATATAACACTTCCACTAACTCACATAGAAACCAATACTGACACAAGACCAAAGCCCATCGATTCCACTCCAGCATATCCCATTCTCAGAAGGCAACTTAGATAGCTAACAATTTATAAGGCAAGATAAATAGCTCTAGTGATGAATGAACCTCAAATGTGCATCTGAAATGTGCTTAACAGACTTGAAAATCTAATGTACAGTAAATCGATGAGAGTGGGGCTAAACAGTGCAAAGATTCTGACAAAATCCACAATGCAATGAAATATTATGACCCAAACATTATGACAAAAAATAATACATGCTTCTAAAAGTATTCCAAAGAAACAGTAAATAAAAAGAGATGAACCAAGCATGATCTCGTAATAGACGGTAGAATGAGCTATCCCCTCAGTAACCAAACAAAACCCATTTTTTTTTCTTTTTCAAAAGGACAAGCTCCAACTTGAACCTGAACACTGAGATATATAACACTTCCATTAGCTCATAACTTAAACAAACCAAACCCAAAAAGAAGAATATATTTTTCAAAAGGACAATATCCAACCTGAACATTGAGATATACAACACTTCCACTGATCCAGGTGGATGTTGGTGGCCACCCACCTATCCCATTTGGACCCCCGCAACTGTCTCTTTCTATTTTTCAGTTTCTGTAATTGTAGCACAATTTACTATTTTTAGCAGTTTTTTTCGGGTCCTGAACTTCCGGAGCCGTTTTGAGGCCCTAAATGACGTTTTTTGGGAAATATGGGGGCAACATGGGTCCATGGACCGATGTTGCCCTTTCCAAAGTGGTATTTCTCGTATAGATCTTTCTAACGAGCTATCATACGCGTCAAACGGAGATCGTATGCCAAAGTTACGACCCCGGGAAATTGATGTACCAATTTACCCAAAACGGGGCCCACAATTTGGCGTTTCATCTTTTGGGGTTAGGCTTTGGAATGTGAAGGGTTTTCCATTTTTTCTCAACAATAAATAGGCCTTCGAGCCTCATTGTAACACAGTTTTCGGAACAGTTCAGAGGCATGTAGCCGCACATCTCTTCTCAGAGATAAGCTAACATCGCTCTAACTGGTTTATTTCCAATTCTGGATGTAAGCATATTTCAGTATTTTCCATTAATGAAATGAAGCATTATTTCCGCTGCATCTTTGTGTATATGGTTATCTGTGTATTTTATTGCATTCCTGTTTAAATCCGGATCAGTGGTATCAGAGCGGTCTGCTTTTTCTCTGTTTTTCTTTGCATGTCCCCAACG
>APFE030025916.1:768-45858 GCA_000404065.3 Pinus taeda | reverse complement strand
TCTTCCACAACCTATAAGGTTGACACCACAACAATTAGAAGAAAAAAGAGCAAAGGGGATTTCTTACAGTTGTGATAGCAAATACACTAAAGGTCATAATTGTGCTGAGAAGAAATTATTTTGCATAGATGGTGAACAGGAAGAATAAAAGGAGCAAGAAAGGTCAAAGGAGGAGGATATACTTTGGGAACAAAGCCTACATAAATAAAACATGAATCCGATCATATCTTGTAATGCATTGGTGGGAATTACCACTCCTCAAACCAACAAGATAGAAGGAAAAATCAAGAAGAAAAAGGTAATAGTATTGATTGATTCAGGAAGTACCCACAATTTTATTCATTGTAAGGTAGCAAATGAATTGAATTGCTTCTTATATCCAGCACTAGAGTGTCAAGTGATGGTTGCAAATGGAGGAACAATAAATTTCTCTGGAAAGTGCCATAATATCAAGCTATCCATGGGAGAATATGTATTGGATAGCCCAATGCATTCCAATGGGAGGTGCTCATGTTGTACTAGGAGTCCAATGGCTACAATCCTTGGGTACAATAGCTTTTAATTTTCAGGAACTTTCCATGAAATTTTCTATGGAAGGAAAGGAAGTTGTATTAAGGGGTATTGCAGGGAAACGAGGAAATATAACAGCTCTAATGGTATGACAAAGCTTCTGAAAAAGGAACAAAGAGGTGTAATTGCACAATTATGTTCACTAGATGTTTCCACATCGGAATCATTTGTTTCTCCAGATCTCCAAAAAGTCTTACATAATCATTCCAAGGTATTTGAGACTCCTAAAGGTCTCCCACCTGTGCGTGATCATGATCATGCTATTCATCTAATTCCTGGAAGCGTTCCTCCAAGCATCAAGCCGTACAGATATCCTTATGTCCAAAAGAGTGAAATCGAACGTATGGTTGCATAAATGCTAGAGGCTGGTATAATTCAACTGAGTCAAAGTTATTTCTGTGCTCCCGTAGTATTGGTGCACAAGAAGGATGTATCATGGTGCATGTGTCTGGATTATAGGGAGCTCAACAAGCTCACTATTAAAGATAAGTTTCCCAATCCTGTCATTGATGAATTACTGGATGAATTGCATGGATGAATTTACCTCACCAAGTTGGATCTTCATTCAGGATATCATCAAATCAGAATGAAGACTGAAGACATTCCGAAAACAACATTTAGAACTCATGAGGGTCATTATGAATTTGAGGTCATGCCTTTTGGCCTTACCAATGCACCTTCTACATTTCAAGGTTTGATGAATTCCATTTTCGAACCCTTCCTTAGAAAATTTGTGTTAGTATTTTTTGATGATATACTAATCTACAACAAGTCTTGGAAGGATCATGTTGAACATGTTGACAGGGTGCTACAACTTTTGGAGGAGAAACAATTATATGCAAAAAGATCCAAATGTTTCTTTGGAGTCCAGGAGGTGGAATATTTGGGTCATATTATATCTCATGAAGGAGTTAAGGTAGACCCTAGCAAAATTAAAGCCATTAAAGAATGGAAAATTCCCACATCCATAAAGCATCTGCGAGGATTTCTTGGGTTGACAGGGTATTATCGCAAGTTTGTTAAGAATTATGGGAGAATAGCAGCACCTCTAACAACATTATTGAAGAAAGATGCATTTCCATGGACTCTGGAAGCAACAAAGGCCTTTGAACATCTTAAAGAGGCAATGTGCCAACCACCGGTCTTAGCTACACCGGACTTCACAAAAACCTTTATTGTGGAATGTGATGCTTCAGGAAATGGAATTGGTGCTGTTCTAATGCAAGATGAAAGACCCATTGCTTTTGAAAGTCGTCCAATCAAGGGAAAGTTTTTAAGCAAATCTATTTATGAGAAGGAAATGTTGGCAATACTCCATGCACTTAAGAAATGGCGACCCTACCTAATGGGAAGACACTTCAAGGTAAAAACGGATCATGATAGCCTTAAATACTTTTAGAACAAAGATTATCCTCTGAAGAGCAACAAAAGTGGGTCACAAAGATGTTGGGTTATGACTTTGAAATCATCTACAAAAAAGGGAAGCAAAATGTGGTGGAAAATGCACTCTCAAGAAAGGATGAGGATGTGGAAGCATTGTTGTGTGCCATTTCTATTATCCAACCAGATTGGATAAATGAAGCAAGGGAGGAATGGAAGAATGACGAAGAAGTGTGGTCACTTATTCGAAAGTTACAACAAGATTCCAGTACGTCTGATACATTTAGCTGGCAAAATGATTCGTTATGGTACAAAGATCGCTTATACCTCTGTAAGAATTCCCAGCTAAAACAAAAGATTCTTATGGAATTGCACACTTCTCCCTTAGGAGGGCACTCAGGATTTTTAAAAACTTACCACAAGGTTAAGAAATAATTTTTTGGGATGGACTTAAATCAGATATTCAAAAGTTTGTGGCGGGATGTTTGGTTTGACAACAAAATAAAGTTGAAGCAATTAAGACACCAAGTCTATTACAACCTTTATCCATACCAAGCCAACGTTGGGAGGAGGTTTCAATGGATTTTATCACAGGTTTACCCAAGTCTGAGGGAAATTGTGTCATCATCGTGGTAGTTGACAGACTTACCGAGTATGCACACTTTTGTGCGTTATCACATCCATTTAAAGCTAGTACAGTTTCTACTGCATTTATGGAAACAATTCAAAAGCTACATGGAAACCCAAAGATTATTGTAACTGAAAGAGATCCCATTTTCACTGGAAATTTTTAGACAAAATTATTTTCTTGTCTTGGTACTCAGTTAGCTCATAGTTCATCTTATCATCCTCAATGTGATGGGCAAACTGAGATAGTAAACAAATGTTTGGAAGGATATCTTCGTTTCTTTGTATCTCATAAACAGACACAATGGGTCAAATGGCTGCCTCTGGCTTAATGGTGGTATAACACTTCCTTCCATACGGCAACAAAAATGACCCCATTTATGGAACTTTATGGGTATCAACCACCATCCATCACATCATATTTAAGATAAAATTCTAAGGTTCAAGTAGTGGAACATCACATCAAACATCAACAACAAGTCCTCAAACTCTTAAGGGATAACCTCGTGTTGGCACAAAATAGAATGAAATAACAGGCATATCAACATCGCAGTGAAAGAAGTTTTGATGTAAGCGATTGGGTATTCCTACGGCTACAACCATATAAGCAAATGTCCCTCAAGCAAGTTAAGAAGGACAATAAATTATCACCAAAGTATTACGGTCCGTACAACGTGTTGCAAAAGATTGGTACTATGGCATACAAATTGGACCTTCCGGCAGCTTCTCGATTGCACCCAGTTTTCCATGTTTCATGTTTAAAGAAGGTTATAGGTGACAAGCTCCCAGTTCAAACAATATTGCCAGAACTTGATGAGGAAGGAAAAATTATATTGGAACCGGAAGCAGTCATAGAAATAACAACTCGACAGCTACGAAATCGATCAATTTCAGAGTATCTTATCAAGTGGAAGAATTTATCCGCTGAAGATTTCACATGGGAGGGTGAGAATTTTATGCAGAAGTATCCAAAACTACTCAAGCATTGAGGACAACACTTTTTTGAAGGCGAGGGGCATGTTGGGTCCCTATAATACTAGTGATTACCCCATTGCTATTGTAGTTATACCCCTTATTAATATTGTTGTGCCCCTATTTCCCCCATATTGTTATTACTGTGCCCCATAGAATCCCTTTATTATTATTTTTGTGGCTTTATATTATTATTGTTAGGTCGGCTGGTTTATATTGTGACTCCTTAGACTCCTATATATAGAAAGGAGGTTATGTCATTTTAATCATCCAAGAATTTTTCATTTATGTAATGTAAAGGAGGTTTCCCCCTCAAAGAGGATGAATTCTAAGGCGTTGATCTATCTTTTCTATCTTTTCTTGAGCTGGTTTCATAACATTCAAAGTTTGCCCATCCTTAGGCCCAATACACCTGACCTTATACGACTCTTGGTGTCCTTCACAAGTACATGACTTAGGTATCTTAGTTGAGAGTCACCTAACAAACCTCCAACTATACTTCGGTTTCCATCATTCAACCCAACCACAATCAATTATTTTATTGGTCTAGGGCCCACAAGACTGCCCTCATCTAAGGCTCTTCAAATTTTACACCTAGCAATCATTTGAGTCCTCTCAAAATAGCTACTCTTGTGTACCAATTTATTTTTTGTCCAATCTATGAATAGATTTGAACTACTCCTCTTATCATCCTTCTAACAATCTGTAGATGACGAAGCTAGTGTCACAAATCATCCACAAAGTATCCATTGACTAATTGTTTATAGGCTTCTTCAGATCTCTGTCAAAAACTCTATTTATAGTCCACCAAAATCAACTCCTCTTCATGTCAGTCCATTATTCATATGGCACATTTATTCTATTCAATCTTATCCTTGAGTTCCACCCTCCTTTTCATCGTCTATCTCCACACATACTTTTTCAAACCATCGTCTAGATTTATAGTCTATGTTGCAGAGACAAACCTCACTCTAAGGGTCACAACCCCTCTTCTTCTATGTATGTTTTTCAGAGTCTCAAGGGAATATTGTATGGACTAAACATGCTAGGAAACCACCCTATATAGGGAATTATACTTGTGTTCTGACTTATTTGGAATAACTATTATCCACCCATAGCAAGAACAACAACTCTTACCTCCATAAAAGACTCAACCTAACTCATATGGAACCATAGATTTTGGGCATTTCCTCGACTAAATATTGACATGAACTTTAGATCTCTACAACCCTCAAATTAGCGTTACCTTAGTCAATATGATGCATGTGGTTAATTCTATTATGGCCCTAAATTCTAATGCATATGTTCTGCCATTTATTTTTGTATTTATCACAGTCCTTACAACCTACAAACCACCTCAAGACAGGGCCTCAACCCTCTCTACTATTTTAGAATTTGAAGCAACCTTCACATAGATACTCCACTAAATTCAGATGCCCAAATTGTCATGAGAAGCCTCTCTTGAGCTCAGTAGCTCAAACCCATTAAGATATGTGACATTGTTTTGAACCCTCACATGATGATGTTACTCTTGGTGGATCATCATGGCCTCCCGTTAGTAGCGCTTACTCGACCCTCCAAGTCAGCCTAATTTAGGAGTACAACTCTCCTGGACTCCTTAATCAAATGACCTCCTTCTCCCTCAACATGAATCCCTTTATCCTAAGGCCTCCTTAAATAGCTTATCCTAGAACTCCTAGTAACCCTCTAGAACATACAGGTTTTACCCACTTAGACCTTAGGAAATATTAATTGTCCTTTTTAATTTTCTTTTAGATTTAAACACCATCTTGTGTCCAAAACTGCTTCACTTGGGTTCTCCGCCAAAAATTCATTTTGTGACCAAAATTACACAAAACCATATCACTATTCTTTTGGAGTACCTCCCAAGATACAAAATTCAACAACATACTCTAGTTGTAGTAACAGTTACATGGTCAAGCTCTTGTAGTCAAGCAAGGACTTCATTGTGTTCCTAAGTTGAAAATTAATTAAGGGTAGTTGTGAGGACGTGATAGCTAGAGAGGGTGACAACATGCCAAGGAATGAAAAGACGTGCTCACACATGTTAGAAAATGTCAATGCAGGTTGAGGAGTGTTAGGGGGTGTTGGGGCATCACAAGGGAGAAGTAGGTCAAAATGGATGGAAAGGAATGAATAAGAGTGTGTTAGGGAGTGTCATCTAATTCAAGTGTGCTAAGGATAAAGTGTGTTAGAAGAATTTTAGGATAGGATTTGTAGGGGGAAATCCTACAGTTGTGATAAGGGGCTTGGCATAGAAATTTTAGACAAAGGGATAGTTTGTGCTAGGCACAACATTGTTTTTCCTTTAGCTATTATTTTAATCTGAGATGTGGTACACTTTGGCCACATGCTCATGTTTTAAACTATTCTAGATAATTACTATTGTACATTGTTGTGTATGAGTTTTACAGAACTTGGCTTGTGTCAGATTGTTTCTTGTGACCTTGTGCATCTTGTGGTTCTTGGAAACTCTCATATAATTCTATAATATTTATATGAATTGGGAATATAGGTGAAATATTGTCTATCTAAGATATGTTACTTAGTTGATTTACGGACATGGCTAGATGTGATCCTTGTATTTATAGCTAGTTAAGTGGGACAAGTTGGTCTTAGACATGTGGGGCCTAACATGAGTTATAGATAGTTCTTAGTTGAACAAGGCATAATCTACTTGTAGTAGGTGTAATTGGTCAAGTTGTTGCAACTCAGGTAGTCAAATGTCACATGTAATGTAGTATCCAAGGACTTGATTACATTCCAATGTTCTAAAAAAAATGTAAGGTGAGCTAGTTGTGAGGGCATGAGTACCAAGGCATATTAGGGAATGTTAGGGCATGTTAACATGTGCCATATAGTGTGAAAGTATGTCAAATATGCTAATATGTTCCAAGTGCTAAAGCATGCCAACATGTGCAAGGGTGTGACAATGCATGTTAGGGACTGTCAAGGAAATAAAATGGAGAAACAAGTTAAAATACAGGGAAATGGACATATAATAGGGTTAATAAGTCATAAATTTACCTATTCCAAGAGGGGTACACTAGGCACACCAACAGTAGGCACCAATAAGTGCCAAGTTCAAAGTATTAATGCTTTCTAAGTGCCAAATATTCCTCTATTTCTTCTCATATACATTCCAATAATTAATATCAAATAAATTTAATATTAAACCATGCAAAATCATACCAAGGCATCTCAATACATGCCATACATGGTAATAGTTTCCAAGGACTAACACATTCCAAGTGCCAATGTGTGTTAGTGGGTGTTATTCATGCTATGAAATGACAAGGCATATCGAAGAGTGTTAAGGTGTGTTGGGGAGTGCAAATGCATGTTGAGGAGTGTTACAGAGTACTATAGAAACACAAGAGAGCACTACGTCAAAATGCATGGAAGTGAATGAATATGAACATCTGCCAGGCAGTGTCAATGAGTACTAGTTTTCATGCCAAGGAGGGAGTGGTAAGGCATGTTGGGGAATATCAGGGCATGTCAAGAAGTGTTAGACTGTGCTAGGCAGTTCCAATGTGTGCTAACATGTGCCTAATAATCCCAAAACATTGTAGGTGCTAAGGCATGTTAGGATGTGCAGGGCACCAAGGTATGCCGATGTGTGTCAAGGAGTGTGAAGGAAACAAAAGGAATAACCGCAAGGAAATGAACACATAATATGAGTAATAATATGTTTTCAAAAGAGGCATGATAGGAACAATAATAATGGGTTCCAATATATGTGAAGTATCAATTTGTCCCAAGTGCCATTGTATGTCAATCCATGCCAAGGTGTTCTAGGGCATGCTAGGGACTACAGGGCATGCCAACACATGCTAGGAGAGTTCTATGTTGTGTTAGGACATGTAAACTTGTGCTTGGGTATCCTAGTTATGGAAATATGTGCTAGGTACAAACATGGTCCAAGACATGTGAGGTCCCAAGGAATGTTAGTGTGTGCAAAAGCATGTTAAGGTGTGCCAAGATTGTTGAGTGCTAGGTATCTCTCATTAATAGAATTGATAGACCTTGATTATGTATTAAATAATATAGTTCCTACACACAATAGTGGAACTTTATCTAAATGGAATTTGTTAGATAATAGACCTAATAGAGATGAATCATGTGTTGAATCATAGGAAAATTATACTCTCAATACATGAGGGAAATGATACGAACTAATTACTTCTTAAAAATTTGACTGAATCTAACCACTATGGAATTCAAGAAATAATAAAAATGGCTCCACAACAATGGTCTTAAATTGACATATTTTGACAAAATTTATAGTAACAAGTAGATAACATCATCAAAAACTCATTGGAATGATCAATGATGATGAACATTTTTCTACCATCACCAAAAGTAATCGAAAAGACCATTGGTGAGTGTCAATAAATGATCATCACCAGAAATGTCACCAAAGAGATAATTAGTGATGGACCTTTAACAACCCTCACCAAAAATGTCATTGAAAATGGATTTGGTGAAAAACCTTAAAGGACCATCGCTATATACAGTTACAACAATGCTTTTGTAAGGACCATCACCATATGTGACATTGGTGATAAACCTTAAAGATCCATCGTAGGCATGACCCTCACCAATGACATTTTTTTTTTGTAGTGCCTTACACAAATATTTCCCAATTCATCCTCTAAATCATATTGTAGTGTAGCCTTAGGCTTTTTGGCAAGTAATCTCTCTAGATAGGTTGGTTGAGTAACATGTTGATATTATTAGGCTGTATAATAGAGTTGATTTGTTCTAAGGGAGGGTTTTGTTCTTCATTGGGGAGAGCATATTCCTCTTTACTAAATATGTCCTTGCCTTCAAGAGGTGGCTTTGCTGGCTATTCTTCTTGAATGATCACTGCATGCCTTTTTTTATTTAAGACCTTCCTAGATCTTAGTCGAATTTTATTGATTGGAACGAAAGTGATAGCATAGTGTTATAGATCTATTTCGGTACATCACTCCCAACATTCAGATCAGTACTTTTAGGGCTCATCAAACCCTAATTCAATTGTTACATGCCCTAGAGAATTCAACTAATTGAATGCCTCCTTCTATGAAATTTTCATGTCCTTACGCCCTCTTTAGCCTACATTTGGTGAGATTGAGCAAATTTTGCATGGGTTCTGGGAATATTCCTTCATTCTAGATGACTCTAGAAGGTTCTCATCTCTTATCCCCTCCTATGAGTTCGAAATTGGATAGGCTAAGGATCCATTGACCTCCTATCCTCTCATCTCTTCATACATGGAAACTAACTCCAAGATTCAAAAGCCATTCAGTACCCTCATTTATCATAAAACTCCTCCATTTCCTATAAATTGACCACTCATCATAGGATGAAGGGGCTAGAATCTAAAGTTTGTAAGGAAATTTTATTGGTTTGAGAATTGAGTTTATGTGAAGAAATGCTATGCTGTTGGAGTAGTGATATTTTGATGTGGCAAGGGTTGGACTGAAGCTGAAGGAGTGGTGCAGGATCAATCTATATTGGTTTACACTATTCCTTCTACATTAATAAAAATATTATTCATTTTCTTATGTGATTGTTCATATTTGTGATGATTATGTGTTTCAATGTCTTCGATCCCATTGTTTTATAGTAGATAGATCATGTATGCTTTCATCATTTCTTATTTCTGATCCTCTTGATACAGGTACCTTTTGAGTGGATTTAGTTCATGTGGGAGTGATAGGAGCGATTCAAAAGAGATGAAGGAAGCTAAAGACTACAAGTAAGATCCTCCATATCATCTATCTTTTATAAGAAAAGGTTAAACTACTTTCCTTTTGTTGTTCTACGTGTAGCCACCCACTTAGGCAAAATGTTTTTATCCGTAGATGAAAATTCCATGTAGCGAATTGGTGACCATACTAGGGAATGATTGAAATTCTTGGTTTCTTACCCTCATCATGTCAGACCCTAGTACACTTTGCTTAGCTTTATTGATCTTATTTTAGTCTTCTTGAAGTGTTTTTAGAAAAACATTATGCTTGAATGTCCCTTGAATTGACTCTCTGGTAGCAGCGACGTCTTAATCTTGACAAAATGTGCTACAAAGCAACCCTACCTTAGAGATAGTGCATGGAAATGCATTGTCTCCCTCTCTGGCCTTTGTTGATTCCTTTTAGGCTAAAAATCCCACCTTTGGTCTGATTTTTCCAAAGTTGCTTCTCTTGTTATTTGTTGAAAGATCAATGATGTTTGTAGTTCTGAAATGAACTTGTATTTCTCTTCCTATCCCTACTTTGTCCTTTATTTTTTAATGTGTCTTAAATTATTTCTTGATCATTATCAATTCATTGTCAAAGTTAGTTTACAGTCTGTTAATCTTTGCTAAAAAGAAAGTGTCATAAAATTATTCATTTCTTTCGAAAAGGAATTGTCGTAAAGTCTTCGTTTCTTGTAAAATGATTGATTGATTGTATGGGCATTAGTTTATTTTTTTCAACTCAACGTTAAGGGAATTGAAAATAAAAACTTGAATTGTGCAATTAGAGGTTTTTTTGTGCTTATAGGAATAGTTTAGAGAAATTGCATTAGATGTGCTCTTTGCTTTTTGATTAAACATTGTTATTCCTCTATCCCTTGTAGTTAAGGTTTTCATTATTCAAAATCATATGGAAAGAATGTTTCTCACTATAGTTGCATTCTAGGAATTTCAAAGACATCATGTGGTGAACCTGAAAGACAAACTCATAATCAAGAACAACTTAAAAGTTATCTTAATTAACCTAATGGAGCATTGTCACCTAACGAATAACATTTAGAGGTTCTAGGCTAGAGACGTGTTTGTACATCGTAAAACATAGCAGTTTTTGTTAATTGTCTATGATACATTCTGAGTGTGATACCTCATTCCATGTATGTAAGTATATCATAGCTCATCCATCTACCTTCGTGTATATAGGGTGGTGTTATAGTATGAAAAGTATAAAGGAATTCTCTCACTATGTGGTTTCACATTAGACAAAACTAACACATATTAGGGAGGACTACATTAGGTTGCTATCCATCGATAGGTAATCGAGTCAGCAACCTTGTATAATGTGATACACCAAACATAGCATTCGGGGATTTATCTTGCACGTATGTTAAGTCCTTGGTTTACAAAGGCAGTATATTGCAGTTCACAGTTACTTGGTAATCCTTTTGGCTAGATTATCCCTCTTTTGTTTTGTTATGTTATTTTGATTAAAATAAAATTAATTGACCGCTGATAACATCCTCCATGTCACTCCTTAGTTGATCTTAGATTGAGACATATGGAAAAAACTCCGGAGTCCACCAATCAAGGAATTCCTTTTGATGGGAATCCTAGTCCTTTTTCTCGTTTTCGAAATATTGATGCTCCTTATATGGCTACATTTTCCCTTCCAGGACTTACAATTGGCTTGCAAATATCGTCGTTCTCAACCTCTTTGGCCTTGCGACTGAACATTCCTAGAACTGGTCAAAATCAACCTAACAATGTAAACTTTGAAACGGGAACCGATACTGTTACCCGCTTTTTAGAGATGGCAAAAAAGTGACGATTTCGAAAAGGGGTTATGCAAAACACACGTGTTTTTTAAAGCTTAGTTTTTGGCACTTTAAATAACCGATACGATTACTGGTTTTGTAGGGGTAGTAAAAACGTGACCCGATTTTCAAAAGTGGTTAAACATAATACACTTCTTTTTGTTGGGAGCATATTTTTGACATTTTAAATTTTCTTATGAATCAAATATAAATATTTGTTTTTAAATATTAGTGATTTTCATGCTGATTTTGAAATGTGTAGATGCAACGTGTTGATGCAGCATACCTTTTTTTTATAGGACTTATTTTTCACACTTTAAAATTTATTATCTCCAAAAAAATTTTAAATTATGATTACTTAATGAATTTTCAATTTGTTTTATTTTTATTTTCTTAAATGTTGATTAGTTAAAAAACATAAATATAAAAAATATAAATCTCATAAACCATAAAATAATTTGGAAATATATATATATATATAATATATATATATTATATATATATATATATATATGTATATTATATATAATATTATAATATTAATATAGTAAGTAGCTAAAATTAAAAACTAGGAAAAAAAAAAACTTAAAAACAAACTAGATTAAAAAAATAGAGAATTACCCAAAAAAAAAATAAACGCTAGCAAAATTAATAGTAAAAAATTTTAAAATAAAAAATAAAAAACAAAAAAAAACTGAAATTAGTAGGAAAAAAAAACTAAAAAATAATGAAAATTTTAAAAATATATGCCTTTTTAAATTTAAAAAAAAAAAAAAAATTAAAAAATTTTAAACGGTATAAAACACTGTGTTTTTTATTAAAAAAAATAAAAATATAAAATTGTTTTTATAAAAATTTCATTGTTCATTTAAAAACAAACGAATAAAAACATTAAAAAATAATTTGTTTTTTCTTCTAAACGTATTTCTATGTTTTTTATTTTAAAAAAGAATTATTAAAAATTTTTCATTTTTTTTTAATTTTCAATTTTTTTTTTAATTTTTGTTTTTATATTAAAAAAATAAAAAAATTTAACCAGCGCCCACCGGGTAGCGAGCGAGCGGCGGTCCGATTCTCAGAATCAAGCCTCCACCCACCAGTCGCCCGGTAGGGGCGCAGCCGTTGGCGAGGGTGCTGATTTGTTTTTTTCTTCTTTTTTATGTTTTGTTTTTAGTGTATATTTTAATTTATGTTTTGCTATTTTTTTTTTATTTTTTTTTTCATTGTTTTAATTTTAATTTAATTTTATGTTTTCATTATTTTTTTGAAACTTTAATGTTTTTCAAGGTCAGGATAAAATATTTTACACCATTATTTCAAAATGTTGAAATTTTACCCTTGAAAATTTTTTGTTATCCCAGCATCAACACGTTTAGTTTTGAAGGTGTTTTTTGCACAAAATTTACCATTGAAAAAAAAAAATTATTCGAACATCAACACTTCATTTTGAGGGTGTTTTTTGGGACAATTTTTGCACAAAAAATTGGTTTTCACCGCCATTTTTAAAACATGTTGAAAATTTACCCTAGAAAAAAAAAAGTGTTATTCCAGCACCAACACTTTTCGTTTTTAGCACTGTTTTTGATGTTTTGATGACTTTTTTCTGCCAGAGTTCTCGTTTTGAGTTTATAGTTCCCGTTTCAAAGTTTACATTGTTACCTCCAGTTGATCCTAAAGCTGACACTTTACTTTCTTCGTTGGTTGTTTCTTCCTCCCATTCTTCCTCTTCACTACGTGAAAGTATTGACACTAGTAACCAGGTGGATAAGAAGAAGAAAAAGAAGAAAATTCAGTCTGAGGGCAATCAAACAACCATTGCTTCGAATGCAACTTCTAATGACAAGCCATTTGGAAAGCCTCACAAACTTCGATATCCTTGCAAAATTTGTACAGGAGACCATCTTCTTTGAAATTGTTCTAGTATTCCTCAGATGTTAGAAGAATGGTCTCTCATTCACATCATATTCTGTCATCAACTTTTGAATATCATGCTAGTGACACTCCATCAACTAGTGATAGTAAAGTTCATGGGAAGACGGGTAAAGTTAAGATTCACTATAGATCTTTCCTTCGAAATTGTTCTAGTATTCCTAAGATCTTAGAAGAATGGTCTTCTCGTTCACATCATATTCTGTCATCAACTTTTGAAGATCATGCTAGTGACACTCCATCAACTAGTGATAGTAAAGTTCATGGGAAGAAGGGTAAACTTAAGATTCACTATAGATCTTTTCTTGGAAATTGTTCTAGTCTTCCTCAGATCTTAGAAGAATGGTCTTCTCGTTCACATCATATTTTGTCATCAACTTTTGAAGATCATGCTAGTGACACTCCATCAACTAGTGACAGTAAAGTTCATGGGAAGAAGGGTAAAATTAAGATTCACTATAGATTATGTGAAGGGAATCACGCCATTCACCATTGTCCTTATCTAGATGAAGCCAAAAAAGCCTTGGATAACTATCCTGCTTCTCCACAGTGACTTCCATCTGGTTACATGAGACTCTCCCTTAATCCTTCACTAGTTGATGAACTGATTGAACCAAATCAACCGTCAGTCAAACACACTCTCTCTGAATGGGAATCCCATGAGTTTATACATAATCAATCACTGGTCGAGGAAATAGTTGACCCGATTTCACCTTCAGTTAATCATACCTTCACATAGAGAGTGAGTATGATACCACTCAGGTTCTTTGCATTTTTTCATATTCCAATGAGCTGGGAGGAAACCCTCCTATTCCATAAAGACAAGACGAAAATCCTCCCATTATCGTAACTCAAGGAGGTAATTCTCTCGTTCTTATGATAGCCCCTCCAAGTAGTCTTGTCACTTCCTTTGATTAGAATAAACTAGCAGGATATCGTCTTCCTTCTTATGTGCCTTTCCAGATCATAGTACAGGTTTATAATATGATTGTATCTAGCACTATTATAGATGAAGATGAATCTATGAATATCCTTTAATCCACTACTTGGTAGGTGCTTGGTTCACCACCACTTGTGCCTGTTACCTACAATCATTTGGCTTTTAATATAGGAACCAGTCAACCATTAGGGATCCTTCATCAATTGCCTATTACTTTGGGAGGAAAATTTGTTTATATCAATGTGATGGTAGTCCTAGGACCTTTAGATTACAATTTTCTTCTTGGGCGCGACTGTGTTTATGACATGGGAGTTATTGTTTCAACACTCTTTTGAGTGATATGTTTCCCGCATGAAGGCATAATTGTCACCATTGACAGGCTTTCCTTTCCTGGTCCAGATATGGATTCTAGTCAACCATCTTCCCAAAATGCTCCTTTTGCCCCAATGGTATCCTCCCCACCATGGTTCAATTATGTGGCAACCCATTGCATGCCTACATCAATTGATGGTCAATTTCGTGATGTTATGCATTATGTACTGGGCGCATTGGAACAAAATATCTCTAATGGATTCCTTGCTACATATCCCTTCCAAAGAATTCTTCTCCCATCCGATGAGAACCTCATGGAAGTCATGACCTATTATGGGTCGTGATCAATTAATATGCGGATAGTTCCTCACCTTGTGTTAACCTCATTAAAAAATGAAACAAAGGGTATGAGCATAATTCCTTGACTTGTGTCAAGCTCGTTAAAAAATGAAACAAGGAATATGAGGATAGTTATTATACCATGTCAATCTCATTAAAAAAATGAATCAGGTCCCTAAGGAGAGTTTCTTGTCTTCTGTCAAGTTCATTAAAAAATGAAAAAGGGTCTGCTGGAGCAAAGTTCTAGTTTGAGTCTTTGATTAGATCTCGTAAAATCCGAGTTGAGTCCTTCACTTGATGTCGTATATGAACCTTCATTCCATCCACCTCATAGCCAAAAGTAGTCTACTTAGGTGAATGCACCTAGAATCGAGTCACCATGCTAGGGGCATGTAAACCAATCTCAAGCATAGTTTTTCATTTCAAGCTTGTGTAAAAATGAAACTGAATCCAAACTCAGTTTTTCATTTCAAGCTTGTGTAAAAATGAAACTGAATCCAAGCATAGTTCCCTATGGTTCAATCTTGTGTAAAAATGAACCGAACTCCATTTTAACCCTTGTGATTTCCATTCTATCAGGCTCTTTCGTAAGATGAGCCTTTGTTTTTCTCCTTCCATCATCATTGTCTTCTTGGTCAGTCATATGCTTTAACATGGTTGTTTTAACCATTTTGATGAATAGTTGCAATGAGTGGTCCTATTTTCCAACCTCGTCACATAAATCAACATGTTTTTAGAAGTTCCAACATCACCAAAACCAATTTCTATCCTAGACACCACTTATTCCTCTAAGTGGAGTCCTCTTCAAGCTCTTTGCAGACTCTTGAAACATGAAAATATTGTCGGGTACTTGTCCTTTTCATCTCGTAAACGGATTGGAAATGACATCTACTCAGTATAAGTTTAACACTTTTCTAGACTAATATAGATTACTTACGAAAAAGGAATTGGTTGATTGAACATGGTCAATAGGTTCTCTCTTCTATTATTTTACACTTTTTTCAGACGTGAGAGACAAAGTTACGAAAACGAACTTTTAGAGTTTTCTTTTTGTCCCTTTTCAAACTCTCTAAACATGAAAAGGACTGAGTTCTCATTTTTGTTAAACTCGTTAAAAAATCAAATAGGGACAAACTTGTCCATCTTGAAAAGACTGAGTTTCACCTTTGATAGACTCGTTAAAACGTTACATAGCAATGGATTCGCCCGAAGGGTGGAATTATAGTACAAGCATATGTTATCCTCCTTAAGCTTGTTAAAAGATAAAAAGGTACTGGTCAGCAATGACTTCGAAAATGGGAAAAGGGATAAATCACTTTATGGTAGAAAGTCGCTCTTGAACATTACACTTTCATTTCATCTCTATGACTATTTAGGTTGGGTTATTGGCTTGATTATTATCATACCTATGGTCTATCACACCATCCATCACTTTGGTTTTGGGTCAATGCTACCAATTCATTCAGTGTCGCCGACATGTTCAAGAGAATTCACTTAGTAAAACTCATCCTTTGCAATACTCATAAAACCTTCATTTTCATGACAACCATTCCTAAAACATGTACCATGAGTCACATTATGTCTCCAACATCATTGCACTCGTTTCATTTCGTTGATTTGGGATATATCAAGGCCCTCCTGTGATGAGTCACTTCATGTCGACATCAACAAATTATCCAAAAAGTTGACCTAGAAACAACCTTTTAGTACCTTGGGGCTTGCATACATCAATGGCAAGTTTCTTGCTTCCGGCGACAGGTTCAAATCAATGACCTTCGACTGAAAGACTTTGTATGGTGTTCGACATCAAAAAAATTATTCAGACCATGGAGAATGGACCTCCGTACCTTGAGAATAATTATCATTATCGATGATCTCTCTCGCGTTTGTTAATGGCTTACATCATTGGATGGTAATCAGATGGTGTCTTCCCATGTTCAACCCCATATCACATATTTAGATGGTTAGACTTGTACTTGAGTGAACGATCGGATGAGATAGAAGACCTCAGATCTAGTTTCATCCATTCAAGCTGCGATTTAAGGAAAGTACTAAATCATCTATACAATGGATTTATAGTCATGGTCATCCCATCATGGGTCTATATCTATTGAAAACTATCTATGTATATATAATCAAAGTTTATATGTTGACTATGGGTACACCTTCCCTCAACAATTCATGAAAAAATCGAAAATATCATGGTGTTATGTATTGTAATTGATGCAGGTCACTGTCCACTTTAGTTCCTCTCCATCACATCGTAAATCATATCACTCAACATTATCATTTTCGACTTCATTTCATAGGGGGAAACTATTACAGGTTTAATTGGGAACATTGCTCCCAACATTTAGATCTGTACTTTTAGGGCTCAACAAACCCTAATCCAGTTGTTGTTTGCGCTATATAAGTCAACTCATTGAATGCCTCCTTCTATGAAAGTTTCATCGCCTGAAGCCCCATTGAAAAGCCTCCTTGGGATACAAACGTAGCCTATGCCTTGAGATAGTGTGTTGCAGAGCAGGCAGGCCCACTGTCACCTAGACTGCAGTGCACTTAGGCCCTCTTTATCCTGTGCTAGGGGAGATTGAGTGAAATTTGCATAGGGTTTTGGGAATATTGCTTCATTAAAGATGACTCTAGAAGGTTCCCATCTCTTATCCCCTCCTATGAACTCGAAATTGGATAGGCTAAGGATCCATTAACCTCCTATCCTCTCATCCCTTTGTACACGGAAACTAACTTCAAGATTGGAAAGTAATTCAATATCGTCATTTTTGACAAAACCATCTCCATTTCCTATAAATTGAGAACTCATCATAGTGATCAAGGGGCTAGAATCTAAAGTTTGTAAGGAAATTCTGTTGGTTTGAGAATTGAGTTTATATTAAGCAATGTTATGCTGCTAGAGTACTGAGCTTTTAATGTGGGGAGGGTTGGACTGAAGCTGGAGGAGTGGCGTAGGATCAAACTGTATTGAGTGATATTCTCCCTTCTACATTAATAAAGATCTTATTCCTTTTCTCATATGATTATTCATATATGTGATGATTATGTGTTTTAATGTCTTCGATTGCATTGTTTTATAGTAGATAGATCATGTATGCTTGATCGTTTCTTGTTTCTGCTTCTCTTGATACAGGTACATTTTGAGCAGATTTAGTTCAAGTGGGAGCGACGGGAGCGATTCAAAAGAGATCAAGGAAGTGAAAGACTACAAATAAGTTCCTCCATCTCATCTATCTTTTATATTAAAAGGTTAAACTCCTTTCTTTCTATTATTCTAGGTATATCCACCCACCTAGGGAAAATGTGTTTATCTGTAGATGAAAATTCCATGTAACACATAGGTAGGGAAGGTTTGTAGCTCCATATTCTGTACACATTACGCTATCTTATTATTAGGGTTTGGAATAGGCTGTGTAGGTAATTGCGTATGTCAAGGAGGATTTAGATTGGTGGCATTTTTTGTTGACTCGGATTCATGGGAACAGAAAGTTGTTGTTGACTTGGTTTCATAGACAATTATTGTTCACCTAGATTTGTGGCAAAAGTAGGTTTTCGTGAACTTGGGTTCATATTCAACCATTGAGGAAATGAAGGTAATAGGGGTGGGTTAAAGCCTGGAAATAACTTAGAAATATTTGGAGGATATTGTGTGTAGCTTGGGTAAGAACTTGTTTAGAGTGGTTGTACAAGAATATTCACATAGATGGCCCCCTCCAACCTTGTTTCCAGTAATGTTCTTATGATGATTGAGGCCCCCATTGAGATTAAGTCATTTCAGGGGCCAACTATTGTTGTGTAAACTACATGGAAGGGTCTTAGAACATGGGGGGGTTTTGTGGGCTCCATGGTATTATAGTGGAGTAAGGTGGATGTTGTGATTGCATTCCCTCTTTCCAAATAGCTTGCAACCTAGGTACTGAAGGGAATTCATTAGTTGGGTGATTAGTCATGCAAATTCCACAGATTTCTATGGTATTAAAAATTCATTATTTTTCAGGATGCTTCTTTGTGCAACGAGGACAAATGATATCTAAATATGTGCTTTCCTCTTCTTGTTTCCTGTTACTATTGAGGCTATATAGATGGTTACTAATTATAATAAGGATATCAATTTTAATATTTTCCAATATATTTCCCAATTCTATTATGGTTACACCACTTGTGGTGGGTTTCCCAACTCGACTCGTAATTTCTATTGAACTTTTCTAGCTTTAGCGTGACTACGAGAGTATTTCTTACAGTATTTACAAATTTCATAAAATTGTTTTTGATAAGAAATGACCAGAGATCATGAGATTAAGTATTTCCATGCAGTCATGTCGTACTCATTTTAGAAAAATGGTTCTAACTGTGGCTAGGTCAAGAGAAACTTTCTTGGTCTTTTGGTAGTTGTAAAGGAAACTTTCTAAGTAGTCTTCTAGTCTTTCTTCTTTGGAATGCTACATTTTAAAGATGTAATTCTTGGAATCCCTAGGCCTACAATAATCGTAGTATTTATGGAGAAAGTTTTATTCCATATCATCCCAAGATTTAATAGTGTGTTCCCCTAGACTCATGAAGCATCTCAATGTTGAGCTTCTTAAGATGGTCGGAAAAATTTTTAACTTTTGAGAATTATGTGTATAATTATAACTTCTAAGAGTATCTCAAATTTGAATAGAAATGAATCAGGATATTTAGATGACATACCATTGTAGTGAGGTAACGATGACGAAGGAATGTTCTTCATTATGACATTCCTATCAATGTCAACAATTAGAAATCCAAATGTTTCTGGTTCATTTTTTCCTAGATTGTCTACTCTTCCTCCTTATCCTTCTATTCTTTCTTCCCACAATTTGGAGTTTGTGGAAGTAGAAGATGTCTCTCCTCCAAAATATTATGTTTTAGACACTGGGTTATCTATAATGTTCCAAGGTATGATTTCCACTATATTTTGAACTTCCTCTACCATTGTCTTTGTTTATCCTCCAAGTTGGTTCACATATGTCCCCATTGTATTACCACCAGACTTTTCTCCTTTATATTTTTTCTTACATGACTATTATAAAAATTATTTGGGTTAACAATTTTGGGACCATATATGTTTTATGGAATTTTTTATGAAACAAACCTAAGTTTCCTATCTCTAATCCTTCTCATGAACTTAAAGTATCAAAATTTAGCTACTTATCAAAATAGATGACTACTTAGCTTGGAGCAACCCCACTAAAGTGGATGTGCAGTTTCTTACCTCTCATCCTACTATCTTCTATCCACCCTTAGGTCATCCTCAATGTCACTCAAAATCCATAAAAAAAACAAAATAGTTACCAATTACCATTTTTAGCTCCCTGACAATTGTGCCAAAATATTGGGGCAATTGTATGAATGATATATAACCACAAATTAAATTATCAACCAATGAATCATAATTAGTAGAGATGATGCATTATATGTGTCGATAACAGATAATTTCCTATGTTTGATGAGTATAGCCTAGATAAGAAGCACTAATAACTAATACTCCATTTTAGAATTTTCAATCTAACATCCTCACACAACTTAAAGATCAAAAAGAAAAACTCATAAATAGGATCTCAGCAAACATGTGATATAAAGGTTCTTACTTAGGTAATAAGTTTTTCCATTTATAGGCTCATCAAATAAATGATGGATCCAACCTTGTTTTCCTATAGCAATTGGTTTCAATCACTGAACTAAAACTCACTGCACTCAAATTTCAAGAAGAGAAATCATTTATATCTACAATAAAAAAGGTCGTTAGTGAGGGTCATGCCTATGGCAGACCTTTAAGGTCTGTCACAAATGTTGCATATGGTGACGGTCTTTAAAAAATAATTGTTGTAAGTGTATATAGTGATGGTCCTTTATGGTTTGTCACCACAGCCATTTTCAATGAAACTTTTGGTGAGGGTCGTTAAAGGCCCATCATTAATTCTCTCATTGGTGACAATTTTGGTGAGGGTCGTTAAAGGCCCATGAATAATTCTCTCTTTGGTGACATTTCTAGTGATAATGTTTTATTAACTGTCACCAAGGATATTTTTGGTTACCTTCGGTGACGGTCAATAAATGTTTGTCATCATTGATCATTCCAATAAGTTTTCGATGATGCTTCATACCTGTGACACACCTTTAAGGTCCATCACCAATGTCACATATTGTGATGTTCTTTAAAAAATAATTGTTGTATATAGTGATGTTCCTTTAAGGTTTTTCACCAAAGCCATTTTCAATGACACTTTTGGCGAGGGTTGTTAAAGGCTTGTCATTAATTCTCTCTTTGGTGACACTTTTGGTGAGGGTCATTGAAGGCGAAGCACTAATTCTCTCTTTTGTGACACTTCTAGTGAGGATATTTTATTGATCCTCACCAATGCTCTTTATGGTTATTTTTTGTGATGGTAAGAAAATGTCCATCATCATAGATCATTCCAATGAGTTTTTGATGACACTATGTACCTGTTATTATATATTTTGTCAAAAGATAACGATCTAAGACCATTGTTATGGAGTACTTTTCATTAAGTGTCCAAGGCCATAGTGATTATAATAGTCATTCAATTTGTTAATAATTAATTAGTGTGTATGATTTCCCTCAAGTCATGATAATATAGTTTTCCTATGAGTCAACACATGATTCATCTATAGTAGCATTATTATCTAGCAAATTTCCTTTAAATAAAGTTCCACCAGTGTGTGTAGGAACTAAATTATTTAATACATATTAAAGCTCTATCAATTCTATTAATGAGAGAGACTGAGCACTCTTATTCATTCATTTCCATGGATTTTTACCTAGTGCTCCCTTGTGTTTCCCTGTTACTCCCTAACACACCTTAGTATGCATTGGAACACCTTAGCAGTTGACACATCTTGGTATGCCCTTCTAGAATTCTAGCATGCCTTGGAGCTACATATCATATGTTGTCATTCCCTTCTCAGCACAGCTCGAACTCACTGACACTTCATTTCCATGCATTTGAAACTAGTGCTCCCTTGTGTTTCCCTGGAACTTCTTCCTCGCACTCCCTAGCACGCGTTCATGCAACACCTTGGCACATAACACATCTTGTAATGCCTATAATATCTTGGAACCTTCAAGCATGTGTTAGTACTTCTTGGGATTCCCTGACACAACTTTGTACTCCCTAACTTTCATTCCCTCGTAGATAGCCTTACTTCTTTTGTGACTTGACAACCCAACCAAGTCATTGGAAACACAATTGTTCTACCCAATCCAACCTCTCTGTTTTCCTGAAATTGCTTTGTCCAACCCCTTCTTATAGCCATAGTATTTCCTCCTACAAGTATTATTATAACCTTTTCCTTACACACTTTATCCTTGAGACGCTTGGAATCAATTGACACTCCTTGGCACACACTCTTATTCATCCATTTCCATGAATTTTGACCTAGTTCTCTCTTCTCATGTTTTGGAACTCCCTAACACTCCTCAACATGCATTGAAACTATCTTGCATGTGTTAGAATGCCTTTTCATTCCTTGGCACACTCCAACACTCATTAATTAGCATGCCCTCACAACTACCCTTACTTTTTTTGGGACTTGGGAACCCAACCAAGTCTTTACGAAGTCCATTAAGGAATTTATTCAAAGTTCAAGGTTCAAACAATTAAAATGTAGCCTAAAAGAGCTCATATTTGAAAAGGAGATAATCCAAATATGTAGACTATATATCTCACATTTATATATCCTAATTTCAAGACATTGAAATGACACATTTTAGCATACTATTGTGAATTCAACCCAAAATGCTAGAAAAAAAACATTGATGGCTATTTTTGATAAAAATGGAAACTATGGCCAAATTTCATATTTAACATCTCCTTTGGGGAATATAATTATGGCATTGAATTCCTCTTTTCAAGAGGACCAAAATTGATCTAAATATCATCAAATTTGGATAAGTAGAAGCGGAATTTTGAATTTATGTTTCTCTCATGTAAATTATTTAGGTTAGCCTCAACTATATGTCGGCTTAAGAAGATCAAAAGTCACTCCCCCTGAACTACACTAAATTGTATATATAGCAGAGCATTCTCTCTCATTTGGGACACATCAATGAAAATAAAAATATATATTTGTGGCAGCAAAGATTAAGCAAGATAAATTCTGGTTATTGTTCATATTTCCATGAATAACCCAAACAGTAATTCAATGAGTCCCAAACAAAACAAGTCACAACCCATATATAAGATTTTCCTTAACCATAGTGAAGCATTGCTTCCAAACTCAAACCTGTTATCACAAACCCCTAACCAAATCAGTCCCAACAATAACCAGATTTATCCTACTTAATCTTCACTGCCACAAAGATATCTTTTTCTTTTGATTGATGTGTCCCAAATGAGAGAAAATGCTCATATATATATATAAAATTCAGTGGAGTTGAGGGGACGTGACTTTTGATATTCTTAAGCCAACATATTGTTGAGGCCAACATAAATAATTTACACGAGAGAAACATAAATTCAAAATTCCACTTCTAATTATCCAAATTTGATAGTCTTTAGATCGGTTTTTGTCCTCTCGAAAAGAGGAATTCAGTGGCACAATTATATTCCCCAAATGAGTTGTTCAAAGTGGAATTTGGCCTAGTTTATATTTTTAACAAAAATAACCATTAATATTTTTTTCTAGCTTTTTGGGTTATATTCACAATAGTATGCTAAAAAGTGTCATTTCAATGTTTGAAAATTAGGATATATAAATGTGAGATACATAGTCTACATATTTGGGTTATCTCCTTTTCAAATCTAAGTTTTTTTAGGCTACATGTTAATTGCTTGAACTTTGAAATTTGAAGAAATTCCTGAATGGACTTGGGAACCCAACTGTTAGTGCCGGTATCTTCATCCCTCTATCAAAGATCAATTTCTCCTATTGCATTTGCATATTAGGTGTCTCACTCAGTCAGCTGCATTCTATTAGGAGCATGGATCATCTGACGGTAGTGGCGTGTTGTACATTTTCCCTTATGTCCTTTACCTGCTGGCCAATTTACATTCATCAAGATCATATGCAGTCACTTTTTGTCTTTAAATCTACAAGAGTCATTTTTTGGGTTTCAGTTTCATTAGGTCTAGGGTTTCATCAAAAAGGTCTTCAAAATGTTCAATAGCGGTCAGCAAGCACATGAGGAGGTTGAATAAAGTTCTAGTACCAATAAATTCCATAATCACATGGTCAGAAATGTATTTTTCCTCAAAACCCTATTTTGAGGAAAAAAATAGTATTCTATGTTTTCATGTATAAAATTCAATGTAATTTCAATCTTTCATATGTAATAGCTTCAGTGGAAACACTGGTAACCTTGCCAAGCTTTAGCATCTTCATCACCTGCAAGGAAAACAAAAAGTCAAGTAATTCAGTTCATCAAAGGCAAAATAAACCAAACTGCCTAAAAACAGAGTTTGAAAAGGAAGTGTTAAATGTAAACATTACAAAAGTGGGTTTTATGAGTGAAAAATTAAAGAATTTTGTATATAAGCCTTTTCTTGTGTTTAAGAGACTCACTTGCATCCAAAAGAGCAAGAGAAACGTAGAGCAAGGTTGTGGTAAGAAAACTGCAGAAAATAGTTCCAGATTCAGGGGTGCGGTGCATTGGGTCATTCTTATGGCACGACGCATTGGGCCACCCTCCATAGTGGAAAACATACACTGGTGCGGTGCATAGAGTAGGTGCGGTGTGTTGGGTTTTTGGTGCAGCGCGTAGAGTTGCAAGTGATTTTCACCCACGAAATTCATCCAAATGATAAATTTGCTCGGTTTCCACCATCCAAAGTAAGTTAAACAATCTTCCTATGCCAATGAATGTGTGTCTTGATACGATTATGATGATTTAGTGAAAAAAAATTCAAACCCTACCTCCTTGCAATGTTTGCTAAAAAAAACAATTGCTTAGTGTTTGTAGTTGTGTTTTTTGTTGCCATCACTCCCTCACCCTTTGACTCCCTGACTTCTTTTCTAGTTTCATTAACTCATTCCACTATTCCCATTTCCCTAAATTCATTCACTGCCTATCCCCAATTCCCACTATCCCAAACCCTAGCTACAAAATTCCTAAACCCTAATTGCTCTCCCAAATCCTAATAAATATCCCTAAGCCCTTCTATTCCCCAAATTCCAGTCAGTAACATTGCCAGAACCCCTCTTACCCTCTCCCTTCACAGTCCCTCATACATTTTCATAAATTTGGTAGCAAAAACCAAAGACACCTAAAATCTCTTCATACTCATCTAAGACAACATAAACATTTGGCAAACATGGAATTTGATCCTTCCAATGATTGAGATGAAGAGACACATAGTGACTCTCCTACATAAATGCATGCACCAAGGAGACCTCAAAAGGGTGGTAAACATATACGAGAGAAGCCTACTTCACTTCCCGAGTTGCAGGCCTATCCTCTTGCTAGCACATGCTTTCAACACCAATCCTGTTATCAGTTCTGTGAGATGGTTGCGAGAGTACAGTAACATCATGAGTTCGCCAGGTTGTTTGTGCTTCATCTACATAATGGCCAAGTCACTCTAGCAGGTGTGACATTCACCTTGACACCCGAGTCTATTTCTCTAGCAACTAGCATTCCAAATGTTGGAGAGCAGTGGAATAAAAGGTAGCAAATTGACAGGGAACATTATGAGCCATACATCAAGGCTAGTTATCAGAGACATCTCAACAGAGTTTTTGCCTTCCAGTACCTCAAAGACTCATATGCTCCCTTGATGAAACTCATAATTAAGTATTTCAGCTGTGAGGGCTAGTTTTCTGGCCTACATGCCTATCATATCAAATCGTTGATGCATTTTACGAGGGTGAGAATGATGAATCTCCCCTACTTCATGTGCTGAAATATTGGAAAGATGACCACGCTAGTGCAAAGGAAGACTCCTCAGTAGTATTATAACAACATATACCATTTTTCACTGATTAAGATTGTTGTTATGCATCAACTTGGTTTGTAGAACATCCCATGGGAGGATTTCATTTCTCATGTGGTCTTCACGGCTCATCAAGTACCTCAAGAAGCTTTTCATGAGATGGGTGGACCTTCAGATCAGCACGAGAGTCATGAGACAGAAGGCGCTAGTGTGTCAGTGTTTTTCACCTATCAAAAGGGCACTAGAAGCTTGTTTGCAACAGCAAAGCGAGTATTATCTCCACCCGAGGTGTAAGGAGTCTCACTTCCTCCATCAACAGAGTAGGCTTAGGACAAGGGAAAATAGCCATTACATGGTGAGGGGCCTTCAGGAGAGCAGGAAATAGATTTTATTCTCATTTAGGATGATGACATTGACTTGGGCCCACAAAGCTCAAAGTTCAAGGAGATCATCCAAGAGAAACAGGCGAACATCAACGATTTGTCCCTTAACCTAGAAAGAGCTAAGTGGGTAATCAAATACTTGGAGCAAAGAAAGAAGCAGCTAGAGGATCAACAAACCATTATGGAACTGCAAAACATACGAGAAAGCCAACAAGCTACCAAGAGGAGGAAAGTGAAGCTCACACCACTTGAGCAAGAAATCAATGTTGATCAATAATATTGGCTTGAGAGAGTGAATATCCAATTAGAAAAGTTTCTAGAGAAGGCCAAGAGGGAGAAAACAATGTTTAGGCACATGGCCTACCATTACTTAGCGAAAAATAAAAGTTGCAAGGCAAGAATCAAGAACTTGAAGGGCAAGTTGAAGAGGGCATGAAGGAATCGAAAGGATGAAGATAGAATTCAAATATTGGTTGAGGTTTCCTTGGCCCAACACAACACTTGATGGAGAACACTCAGCCTAGTTTCAAAAAATTTGGGTCACCTTTTGCAATTTTGGAATTTTTGGGCCAAAACATAGGTTTTTCTGCCCAATGTGTCGCACCACATGGCACTTGCTTTTGATGGAGGTCTGCTTTTAAGGAAGACTCAACATTTTTTGATTTTTCATGGAAAAATATGCATGCTCACCAATGGCCAAGAAATTTTGATAGGTATTGAGCCCCTAAAAAGGTCAAAAACACACCAAAAATGACGTTTATGCCCCTTTTTGGACACATAAGAAGTAGTGTTGGGAGAACTCAATTTTGGAGGCGTAAATGGAGGCCAAATTTAAAAAATCCACTTGTTCTAGAAGATGGATAGGAAGGCCTTTCTATCAAACACACTTGGATCAAATTAGGACACTAGGAAGGCCTCCAAGAGCAACAACAAAATGGCGCTATGCATAGGAAAATAAGCGTAGCTGATTGGGGAAATTTTGCTCAGCTTGACCAAAAATAATCTGTTTTCGCCTAGTTTCTTGACAATTTGACTTTTCTCCTTCTTAATGTCAAACTCATGAAGTAATTTAATGTAATTTAATGGATCTTGATGTAATTATGCTAAATTTTCACTCATAGAGGTAGATTCATCCATGAAAAGGTAGTTTGCAACTAAGTGAATCAGTTCACTAGTTTTTAGAGGCAACTTGTTCCACTGCCTAATTTTTAGTTCTCAGTTTAGAAGTTGTTGGAATAGCTCCTAAACTCATGAGCTCGACCCCTAGACGATAGGATGAGTTGTTTTTTTCCTATATCTTGTGATTTTTTTGTCATTAGCAAAGGTTTAACTTTTGAAAAATCTTTGGAGCTTCATTGTATACATTTTTCAGCAGTTTTGTTAAGGAATAGACCGGGGTTTGTAGCACTCTATGTGACTCGTGTGGCATCTTTCTTTGATATTGTGTTTCCTTCTATAAATATAAGTTTACATGTGTTTTATGTATGCAATTATCTCTCTTTCTTCATCTTAACTAAAACAAACAAGGATAAAGGTAGAATCCATTGAAATTGTAGTGCTCTACCTAGGGTTTGCTAAGTTATTTATGTTTTCGGCTATTTGAAGGGGATCCCTAAGGTTTTCTTGCCCTCTTCAAATCCTCATTTGTCTAAAACTCTCCATTTCATTCAATTCAAAAGTATCGAATCATCTGCCTACCTTGCCCCGTTGAGATCTCTGCAAAACTGAGCCTCATTCCCCAGACCCTAAATCTGCCTTTCCATTTGAGCCAAAAAACATTCTAAAAATTAATCAAACTCTTTTGCATAAATACCTAGACTAAAATCAATCTTCACAGAAGTCATCTCAAGCCTCATTGATCATCTTTGCTAAGATTGACAAGGAGAGAGCCCTCTCCTGACCTGGTAGGGCTAGCTACCAGGTTAAGCGTGGTTTGATGTGATCCTAGATCCTACCTTTCTCAACCTGAAATAGATTTAGACCCTAACATAGTGGCGACCCCACTGGGGAAGAAATTGTTTGTTTTTTAGTGTTCTTCATTTTATAAACTATAGATGGAGGTCGAATATTATCTGGGTAGCCTTCGGAATGCATTTTCTTTGTATTAGCGAAAGTAGATAAAAGCTACTTCAGTCAATCTCTGGTCTAGTCTTATAAATGGAACATCTGGCTTACAAATTGCCCCAGTACATCTGATAATTCTAGGCTTTTGGATGATAAGCTTAGAATTTGATTGTCTGAACAAGTTGATGATGTCCACTTGATTTCTTGGAAGTAATAACACACTAGCTTCCAGAAGATATACCAGAGAAAATCCTGATCCTGATCCACCCCTATGTATGAAAATCCCAATCTCATTTTGAGAATAATTCATCGAGAGAGTTTTTTGATTCTAGTATTTCGATCTCATTCATATCTAGTGGTTTTTGAATATCTTGAAGATCTTAAGTTTGACAATCATTTTGATCTGTCATTGTTTGAGACTAAATCAGAAAGTGTTGTTGCTTCTACTATCCTAAATCCAAAGTTTGTCAAAGATCTAGAAGTTGAAAAGGAAAATAAATCAATTGATGATTATATCTTCAAACTCCAAACTTCCATTGTGGCTACAAACATTCTTGAATTCTTAGAGTCTGCATCTGCAACTCTTGGGTCATATGCTATTGCATCTAGTTCTGGAATTCCAACCGAAACTCCCTTCATTCCCACCATTCCCATGCTATCTTCTATTTCTGATAAAAAATCTACAGTGGTGTCACCTCCATCCACTCCTTCTACCCCTCAAACATCCAAAATTCCTTCACCTCCATCAACACCTCATACACCTCATACATTAGCTACACCCACTCCCCCTACATCCCAAAGACTAGTTGCAAATCCACCTAGAGAAATGGCTGCCTGACTTGCACCCCTTGTGTTGCCTCAAAATTTGGATGACATGCCCACCGATTATCAAAGCAAAATTCCATTGTTTGATGGCACTCCTGAAGGTGTTATAGCTCAACAACATGTTGATAGGAGGACAAACTTCTTTGGCCTTCATGAGATTGATGCAGAAAATGTGACAATGAGATTGTTTGTACAAACCTTTGGCGGTGAAGTGAGGAAATGGTTCAAAGCTTTGCCAGCTGTAACTATCATTATGTTGCCTAATCTTCAGAGACAATTCTTGGATCTCTGGGAAGTGAAGAAAAACTCTCTTTAAATTCTTTCTGAATATGAGAACATCAAGCATAATGTTGGTGAGTCTGTTCAAGATTATTGTATTAGATTCAATTCTGTTTACAATGAAATTCCTACTGATATAAAACCACCTATGGGGCTTGCCTTGATTAAGTTCCTGGAAGATTTCGATCCTGATATGGCCTATCAATTAAGGGAAGGAGATTAAGCCACTTTGGAAGATATGCAGAAAATTGCAGTCAATGTTGAAGCTAATCTGGTTGTCAAGAGACCAAGAACAAAGGCTAAAAAGAAGGTAACAATAAAGAAATAGGTTTCCACTTTAGATCAAGTGCTCCATAAGATGGAGAGGATGTTTGACAGATTGATCATCGAGAAGCGTGAACCATAAGTTAGAAATCCCAACTTTCGTCGTCAGCAACAACCACTATTTAGAATCAAACAAAGAGAGCAACGAGCACAAGACCAAGCGGCACAGTGGTAAGTGAAGACACCCTTACAACAAAATTTTGTACATGGTCCAGAATTAGATGATGAGGAGAATGTAATTGGAGAGGAAAGTCATTTCTTTACACCGGATGATATACCAATTTTTATCGCTGAAGATGAGGAGTATTCTAAGAACTCAACTGTACAAAAGGATGACAATTTCATCTTGGAAAATGAAATAGCTCCTAAAGAAGAGAATGATGAATATTAAAGAGGGCACATGAATGCTCTATCAGCCCAACAATGACAATATTCACTCAGAAGTAGAGATGTGCCCATAAATCCAATTCAAAAAAGGAAGGAGACAACAGTGCCAAAGAATGATCCGCCCATTATGCAGAAAAAGGGAAAAGAGACAGTTGATCCTAGTACCAGCAAAACACCATCAACAAATGAAAGATCCAATCAATCGAGTGCATAGAAGGTGAAAAATAAAAAGAAAGATGTTTCAGCTAAAGATGTAGAGAAAAATTTAGTTTTTAACTTAGAAAATGCAATTGCTAAGTTAAAAGTATCTATTCCTTTGACTGAGCTGATGAAGAACACTAGCTATAAAGGTCAGGTGTCTAAAATTTTGAATTTAGATCCATTATCTAATATGGTAAACATGGAGAATGATTAGCCTAAGTTTATTTTTGGTCCAACATTGGAAGTTCAGTCTCAATATAGTGATCTAGCTCCTTTTTACATCAGCCTTAGGGTGCATGATTATGTGTTACACAATGCTATGTTTGATTTTGAAGCCTCTCATAATCTCATGCCTAAGGCCGTTATGGACAAATTGGGATTGGATATCACAAAAAAGTACCATGACCTTTACTCTTTTGATTCTAGTAGAGCAAGATGCATCGGTCTAATTAAAGATTTGGTTGTCAGCTTGGATCAGATTCTGGCTAAAAATGTCTTGATGGATGTGGTTGTGGTGGATATACCTCCTAGATTTGGTATGCTTCTTTCCAGATCTTGGGGAGCAAAAATTAAAGGGACATTGCAGCTTGATTTCTCCTATGTCACCATTCCTATGTTCGATTAAATGAGGAAATTATACTAGGAGCAAAAGATGAAGTACATGATCACTAGCAAGGAGAAACCGGTAAATCATCCAATCATCTATGTACATACTAATTTAGAATCATTTGTTTTATATTCAGATAGCTTTAATGATGTAAATAGTCAAATAGTTGAAGTAGAGGACATTCCAAAGATCACTGAAAATTTCACAGAGGTCTTAAAGAAAGAAAAACAAAGACTTGATAGTACCGTTGAGCAATCAACCTTCCAACAACAGCAACATATTGATGGATAGCAAGGAAAAGTGATAGAGAAAACATAATTTCAGCATTTGGAGAAGGATGAAGCAGGTTTGTGCAGAATGGATTTTGATGGTGCAGCAGGAAGGGAAGGTGTTGGAATTGGCATTTGGATTCACAGCCCTGTCTTCACCCCAAAAAATGTGCCAAGTAATGTAAGGGTCTATTCTTATAAATTGGCTTTTGACTATTCAAATAATGAGGCTGAATATGAAGCTTTAATTGTTGGTTTGAAAATTCTTATAAAGTGAAATGCAAAATGGATTTCAGTGTATGGCGACTCTGAGCTAGTTATCAAGAAAGTGAAAGGGGAATACCAAGATAAGCATCCACGAATGTGGGCCTACCGCAATGTGGTATTAGATATCTGTAAATTATTTTCAAATTACACTTTTACATGTGTCCCTCGTGTTCAAAACATCATTGCCGATTCACTTGTGACAGCAGCAAGTAATTTGAAAATTTGAATGAATTCAAACAATAAGTTTGAGATTCATGTGAAACATCGCCCGATTATCCCTGACAACCAAAGGTGTTGGCAAGTGTTTCAAGATGATGAAGATATCGATGAATTTCTATAGAATGAAGGTAAATTCAAAGACACTTCTATTGATGTGGATTATGATGATGGTGAGGTCGATATAGAAGTTAATCATATGGAAGTTTTGTAGCTGAAGGACAGTGTCATTCCTAAAGGTCTAATACCTTTAGAGGAGCTATTCAATCAAGATGATGTAGCCCGAAAACTCAGCTTTCTACCAATCGAGAAAGGAGTTGAGTATGTGAACATTATATCAGCTGAAAATCTTAAAATGGTGAAGTTATCAAAGGCATTGTCTTCATAGGTAAAAGCAAAATATATCAGTTTACTATCTTCTTTTACTGATGTATTTGTGTCGGATTATGCATTTGAAGGCATATGACACAAGCATAATTCATCATATCATCCCGATCAAGCCAAATCAAAAGCCTTTTCGTTAGAAGCTAAGAAGAATAAATCCAAAGCTGCTGCCCTCAATAGAGAAGGAAGTAAATCAGTTGTACAAATCTGGTATCATTGTCACCATAAGATTTTCAGATTGGATTTATGATTTCGTGCCCGTGCACAAGAAAACAGGTGAGATTCAGCCATTTATTGATTTTAGAAATTTGAATAAAGTATCTTTGAAGGATAACTATCCATTTCCCAAGATGGATCACATACTTCAAAGGGTAGTTGGAGCAATCCGCATGTCACTGCTTGATGGGTATTCAGGTTATAACCAAATTCTGGTCCATGAGGATGATAGAGACAAAACAGCATTCACTACTCTATGGGGAACTTTTCATTATGCAAATATGCTTTTCGGGTTGAAAAATGCCAGTGCGACCTTTCAACGGGAAATGGATATCGCATTTCCTAATGAAAAAGATGTTTTTCTAGTTGTTTATCTTGATGATTTGACATTTTTCTCTAATTCAAATGAAGAGCACCTCTATGATTTGAAATTTATATTTCAACGGTGTAGAAAGTATGGTATATCTCTCAATCCAAAGAAGAGTCTATTTGCCATGGATGAAGGAAAGCTTCTCGGTCATATTATATCAAAGGAGGGCATCCGCATTCATCCAACTCAGGTGGAAGCCATTCAAAATATTGATTTTCTACGAAGTAAGAAAGAGATTCAATTATTCAATGGTAAGATGAATTTCTTACATCGCTTTGTGCCCAATCTTGCAGAACATTTAAGGGAAATCACAAACATGCTCAAGAAATATAGTGTACTAAAGTGGATTGAGGAAGCGATTAATTCTTTCAATTTGGTGAAATTGGCTCTATCTTCAGCTCTGATTTTGATTAGCCCAGATTATACTCAAGATTTGCTTTTGTTTTCGTTTGCCTATGACCATACTATGGCAATGGTCTTGGTGGAGAAAAGAGACCAGTTCGAGAAACCAATTCCATTTTTTAGCAGACCATAAGGGGCACATCTTTAAAGTATAATATCATTGAAAAACAGGCTCTTGCTTTAGTGAAGGCATTGAAACACTTTCAAGTCTATATTTTGCATTCTCACATCCTTGCTTATGTCCCCAATGCTACTATCAAAGATGTCTTAGTGCAAATAGATCCAGAGGGAAGAAGAGGCAAATGGATTACTACTTTGTTGGAATATGATGTGGAGATAAAACCGACAAAACTCATCAAAGGACAGGGGCTGGACAAACTAGTGGCTGAGTCAAATCTGCATGCCTTGGACATTAATCTCATTGATGCTATGTCTGAGGAAGATGAAGAGAGTTCACCCACTCAGGTATCATAAATTTTCCTTCTTTCTCCTTGATATTTGGACATTGTGTACTCCAAAATCTGTCACCACCACCTAGAATGGCTAAGAACAAAAGTAGGACACTGAAATTGAAGGCTGCCAAGTTTTGTATCATGAGTAATGCACTTTATTGGAAAGATCCCAGTGGCGTCTTGCTTAATTGTTTTTTTGAAGAAGAGGAAAAACAGGTTATGGAAGACTTTCACAAGGGAGATTGTGGAGGCCATATTTTCTAGAAGACAACAACGAATAAAATTTTGAGAGCAGGATATTATTGGCCAACTCTTTTTGTTGATGTGTACAAAACTGTAGTAAGCTGCCATGAATGTCATACTTTTTAAGATAGGAGGAAATTGCAGCCTTTACCACTCAAGCCCATTGAAGTGCTCCATTTCAGCAGTGGGGTTCAGACTTCATTGGCAAGATCCATCCTACTTCTTCAGTGCAGCACAAATGGATCCTCATAGCAACAAACTATTTTACCAAATGGATTGAGGTGATTCCTACGAGGTAGGCCACTGACTTGGTAATCATTTCATTTCTTGAAAACAATATTTTGTCTCATTTTGGCTATCCAAATAAGCTTATCACCAATAATGCATTAGCCTTTAAATCTGAAAGAATTATTGACTTTTGTAATAAATATCAAATCACTTTGGGGCACTCAACTGCATATTACCCCCAAGGTAATGGATTGGCAAAATCCTCAATTAAATCTTTGGTCGACATTATCAAAAAGTTGTTGGTAATGAATAAGAAAATTTGGCACAAAAAGCTTGTTAATGCACTTTGGGCAGACAGAGTAAGTCAAAAGAAATCTATAGGCATGTCTCCTTTCGAGCTCATGTATGGTGTGGACACAATCTTGCCGACCTCTCTTGCTGTCCCGGTGGTTAAACTCCTACATGAAGTGGGAAATGAAGATGATCATTTGCAGCAGAGAATCAATCAAATGATTCATTTGCAACAAACTAGAGAGGAATTATTTCAAAACAATTTCAAGCTCCGAGAGAGAATTAAGAATATACATGATCGAAAGGTAAAGGCAGATAAGTTTCAAATAGAAGACATAGTGCTGAAACGGGACATGAGAAATGAAGATAAAGGTAAGAATGGCAAGTTCGAGAATCTTTGGAAAGGACCTTTTGAGATCACTACATATCAGGGCCAAAATGCTTTCCTTTTGAAAGAAATGAATGGAGAAGACTATCCAGGTGGGCCGGTCAATGGTTGCCTGCTCAAACAATATTATTTTTGAATTTTTTTCTACTCTAATATGTATCACTGTATATACTAGTTTGTTTAAATTTCGTTGCAAGTGTGTATTGTATCATTCTCTTAGTTTGGGGACCGAGCCTAAGGCTACAAAACTGAGGTTTCATTTCAGTTATGTCTGGTCATTTCGAGTCAGGTATTTCAGTCGATTTCAGTCTTGAAATTGAGTCAGTCTTGAGTTAGATTTTAGTCCTGAAATTGAGTAAAGAGTTTGATTTCGGTTTGTCAAAGTTATTGACTCCATATCCCAATGGACGAAGGCACTCATTTCTTTCCTAGAGATCTATATTTCTTGGCACCTCCCAGGAGCTACCATCCCCATTGGAGCCAATGTTAGTGTCGGTATCTTCATCCCTCCATCAGTGATCAAATTCTCTTGTTGCATTTCCATATTAGGTGTCTCGTTGAGTCAGCTACATTCCATTAGGGGAATCGATCATCTGACAGTGGTGGCATGTTGTACATTTTCACTCATGTCCTTTACCTGCTGGCCAATTTCCATTCATCAAGATCATCTGTAGTCACCTTTTGTCTTTAAATATGCAAGAGTCATTTTTAATGTTTCAGTTTCATTAGGTCTAGGGTTTTGTCAAAAAGGTCTTCAAAATTTTCAATAGTGATCAACAGGCGCATGAGGAGGTTAAATAAAGTTCCAGTACCAATAAATTCCATAATCACATGCTCAGAAATGTATTGAGGAAAAACATAGTATTCTATGTTTTCATGTATAAAATTCAGTGTAATTTCAATTTCTCATATGTAACAGCTTCAGTGGAAATCGTGGTCACCTTGCCAAGATTTAGCATTTTCATCACCTGCAAGGCAAAGAAAAAGTCAAATCATTTAGTTCATCAAAGGAAAAATAAAGCAAAACTACCTAAAAATAGAGTTTGAAAAGAAAGTTTCAAATGTAAACATTACAAAAGTGGGTTTTATGAGTGAAATTAAAGTCTTCTGTATGTAAGCCTTTTCTTGCGTTTAAGAGACTCATTTTCATCCAAAAGAGAAAGAGAAACGTAGAGAAAGTTTGTGGTAGTAAAACTGAAGCAAATAGTCCCAGATTCAGAGGCACAACACATTGGGTCATTGGCACGGTGAATTGGGTTTGTGGCGTGGCGCATAAAGCTGCAAGCCATTTTCACCCACGAAATTCATCCAAATGATAAATTCACTTAGTTTCCACCTGTCCAAAGTAAGTCAAACAATCTTCCTATGCCAATGAATGTGTGTCCTAAGATGTTTATGATGATTTAGTGAAAAAAATTTCAAACCCTACTGCCTTGAAATTTTTTCTCAAAAAAACAATTGCTTAGGGTTTTTAGTTCTATTTTTCGTTGCCGTCACTCCTTCACCCTTTGATTCCCTGACTTCTTTTCTAGTTTCATTAACTCATTCCACTATCCCCATATCCCAAAATGCATTCACCCCCTATCCCCAATTCCCACTATCCCAAACCCTACCTACAAAATTCCTAAACCCTTATTGCTATCCCAAAGCCTAATAATTATCCCTAAACCCTTCTATTCCCCAAATTACTGTCAGAAACTTTCACAAAACCCCTGTTACCCTATCCCTTCACAGTCCCTCATACATTTTCATATATTTGGCAGTAAAAATCAAAGACACCTAAAATCTCTTCATACTCACCTAAGACAACACAAACATTTGGAAAACATGGAATCTAATCCTTCCTATGACTGAGATGAAGAGACACACAGTGACTCTCCTACAGAAATACATGCACCAAGGAGACCTCAGGGCGGTAAAAATATATGAGAGGAGCCTACTTCACTTACCGAGCTGTCGCCCTACCCTCTTGCTATCACATGCTTTCAACACCAATCCTCTTATCAGTTCTATGATATGGTTGCGAGAGTCTAGTACCATCATGAGTTGGCCAGGTTGTTTGTGCTTCATATACATAATGGGCAAGTCACACTGGCAGGGGTGACATTCACCTTGACACCAAAGTCTATGTATCTAGAAACTGGCATTCCAAATGTGGGAGAGCAGTGGAATAAAAGGCATAAAATTAATAGGGAACAATATGATCCATACATCAAGGCTAGTTATCAGAGACATCTCAACACAGTTTTTCCCTTCCAGTACCTGAAAGACTCATATGCTCCCTTGATGAAACTCATAATTAAGTATTTCAGTTGTGAGGGCCAGTTTTCTCGCCTATATGCCTATCATATCATATTGTTGATGCACTTTACTAGGGTGAGAATGATGAATCTCCCCTACTTCATGTGCGGAAATATTGAGAAGATGACCACCCTAGTCCAAAGGAAGACTCCTCAGTAGTAGTATAAGAACGTATACCGTTTTTCACTAATGAAGATTGTGGTCATGCATCAGCATGGTTTGTAGAACATCTCATGGGAGGATTTAATTTTTCATGAGGTCTTCACAGCTCCTCAAGTACCTCCAGAAACGCTTCATGAGACAGGTGGACCTTCACATCAGCAGGAGAGTCATGAGACATAGACCTCTAGTGTGTTGGTGTTTGTCACCTATCAAAAGAACCCTAGAAGGTTGTTTGTAGCAGCAAAGTGAGTATTATCTCCACCCAGGGTGGAAGGGGTCTTGCTTCCTCCATCAGCAGAGCAGGCTCAGGACAAGGGCAAGTAGCCATTACATGATGAGGGGCCTTCAGGACAGTAGGAGATAGATTTTATTCTCATTCAGGATGATGACAATGACTTGGGCCCACAAAGCTCAAAGCTCAAGGAGACCATCCAAGAGCAATAGGCAGACATCAATGATTTGTCCCTTAACCTAGAAAGAGCTAAATGGATAATCAAATACTTAGAGAAAAGAAGCAAGCAGCTAGAGGATCAACAAACCATTATGGAGCTGCAAAACATAAGAGAAAACTACCAAGCTGCTAAGAGGAGGAAAGTGAAACTCACACCACTTGAGTGAGAAATCAATGATGATCGATAATCTTGGCTTGAGGGAGTGAATATCCACTTAGAAAAGTTGCTAGAGAAGGCCAACAAGGAGAAAACAATGTTGAGGCACATGGCCTACCATTACTTTGCGAGAAATAAAAGTTGTAAGGCAAGAATCAAAAACTTGAAGGCCAATTTGAAGAAGGCATCAAGGAAGCGAAAGGAGTAAGATAGTCTTTAGATATCATCTAAGGCTTCCTTGACCCAACACAACACTTGACGGAGAATACTCAAGCCAAATTTTGAAAAATTTGGGACACTTTTTGCAATTTTGGATTTTTTGGGCCAAAACAAAGGTTTTTCTACCCAATGCACCAGGCCACCTGGCGCTCGCTTTTGATGGGGACCTCCTTCTGAGGAAAAATCAGCATTTCTAGTTTTTTCATGGAAAAATATATATTCTCACCAATGGCCAGGAAATTTTGACAGATTTTGAGACCCCAAAAATGTCAAAAACACCCCGAAAATGATCTTTTTGCCCCTTTTTGGACACACAGTAAGCAATGTTGGGAGAACTCAATTTTGGAGGGATAATAGAAGCCAAATTCAAAAATTACGCTTGTTTTGGTAAGCATATAGGTAGAAATTTACAATAAGGACACTTGGAGCAAATTTGGCTGGTAAGGCCTCCGAAAGTAGCTGCAAAAGGCGCTACACATAGGGAAATCAGTGCGGTGCATTGGGGAAATGTTGCTCAGTTCAACCAAAAATACTCTTCCTTCACCTAGTTTCTTGACAATTTGACTTTTCTCCTTATTAATGTCAAACTAATGATGTGATTTAATGTAATTTGATGTATCTTGACGTAAATATACTAAATTTTCACTCATAGAGGTAGATTCATCCATCAAAAAGTAGTTTGCAACTAAATGAATTAGTTCCTTAGTTTTTAGATGCAAGTTGTTCCACTGCCTAATTTTTAGTTCTCAGTTTAGAATTTGTTGGAACAACTCCTAAACTCATGATCACGATCCCTAGAGGCTAGGATGATTTTTTTTTGCCTAGATCTTGTGTTTTTTCAGTCATTAGCAAAGGTTGGACTTTTGAGAAAGCTTTGGAGCTTCATTGTATACATTTTTCAGCAGCTTTGGCTAAGGAATAGACCAAGTTTTGTAGCACTCTATGGGATTCATATGGCATCTTGCTTTGATATTGTATTTCCTTCTATAAATTTAATTTTACATGTGTTTTATTTATGCCATTCTCTCTCTTGTTTCATCTTAACTAAAACAAACAAGGATAAAGGTAGAATCCATTGAAATTGCAGTGCTCTACCTAGGGTTTGCTTAGTTATTTATGTTTTCAGCTATTTGAAGAGGATCCTTGAGGTTTTATTACCGTCTTCAACCCCTCATCTATATGAAACTCTCCATTTCATTCTATTTCAAAGTATCAAATCATCTGCCCACCTTGGCACATTGAGATCTCTACAAAACTGAGCCTCATTCCCCAGACCCAAAATCTGCCTTTAAATTTGAGCCAACAAACATCCTCAAAATCAATCAACCTATTTTGCACAAAAACCTACCCTAAAATCAGTCTTCACATAAGTCATCTCAAGCCTCATTGATCATCTTTGTTGAGATTGAAAAGGATAGAGCCCTCTCCCGACCAAGTGCTCCCTTGTCTTTCCCTAACACTTGGTCCTAACACTCACTAGCATGTGTTCACACCTGGAACATCTTGGCATGACTAAAATGCATTGGAATTATCTATCATGTGTTAGTATTTCCTGGCATTCCCTAGAACACCTTGCCACTTCCTAGTAGTCATGCCCTCATAGATAGCCTTACCTTTTTCTGACCTGGGAACCCAACCAAGTCATTGGAAAAATAATGTTGTACCCAAATGAAATTCTCCCTTTATCTAAAACATTTTTTTCCAAGCCTTATCAAAAACATAAGTTTTCCTCCTACAACAACTGCTCTAAAGTTATCCTAAAACACCAACCAAGTCTTGGCACACCTTGACACCCTCTAGTTGTTATGCCCTTATAGATAACCGTACCTATTTTATGACTTGGGAAACCAACCAAGTTATTGAAAAAATAATGTTGTGACTAGCCCAATGTATCCCTTTGTCTGAAAATGCTTTGTCCATCCCCTTATCACAATCATAGGCTTGCCTCCCGCAAGTCCTATTCTAAAATTCTCCTAACACACTTCATCCTTTGGATACATGGAATTCACTGACACAGCCTTACACATACTCTTATGTGTTCATTTCCATGCATTTTGACATATTTCTCCTTTGTGATGCACTGACACTCCCCAACACTCCTCGACATGTGCTCACACTATCTAGCATGTTTTAGGGAACCTTTTCAATCCTTAGCACACCTTGACACTCCTTAGCTATCATTCCCTAACAACTACCCTTACCTTCTTTGCAACATGGGAACCCAACCAAATCCCACCTTGACTACAACAACTTGACCAAGTTACAATTACTACAAATAGATAATGCCTTGTTCACCTAAGAACTTTGTAGAACTCGTCTTAGGCTACCCATGTTGAATCTCAACTCATACCACCTAACATGTTATGAATACAAGGCTCACATCCAATCGTGGTTTCAAAACAACTGAGGAACATAGTTTACATCTTGACATGGCATAACACCGAGCACATGGAACAATACCTTGGCACTATGTGGCACGTGTTAGCATCCCCTACATTCCTTGGCATGCTTTGATAGTCATTATCACATCCTAGCACTCCCTGACACCAAGCACAGCTAGTACTCACTAACACTCTGCGAGCATCTTATTCGTTCATTTCCATGCATTTGAAACTATTGCTCCCTTGTGTTTCACTAACACTTGGTCCTAATGCTGATTAACATGTGTTGGCTCCTAGAACATCTTGGCATGACTGAAGTGCCTTGGAACTATCTGTCATTTTTTAGTATTTCTTGGCATTCCTTGGAACACCTTGACACTTCCTAGTTGTCATGCCCTCATAGATACCCTTACTTTTTGTGACTTGGGAACCCAACCAAGTCATTGGAAAAATAATTTTGTACCCAAACAAAATGCTCCCTTTATCTAAAACATTCTTTTCCAAGCCTTATCACAACCATAGGTTTTCCTCTTACAACTCCTGCTGTTTAGGACACTTGGAATTCACTAACACTTCTTAGCACACAATCTTATTTGATTATTCCATGCATTTTGACCTAGTTCTCCCTTGCGATTTCCTAACACTCCTTAGTATGAATTGTCACTTTCTAGCATCTATTAGGATCCCTTTTCTTTCCTTTTCATGCACTGACACTCCTTAGCTATCATACCCTCACAACTACGCTTACATTTTTTGAGACTTGGGAACCCAACCAAGTCGAGTGTCGACTACAAAAACTTGACCAAGTTATAGTTATCAAATCAATAATTTTTAATTTCCCAAACATATTTGTATACGCTAATTCTGTGAAGTGAACTAGTGTGTACACGCTAGTGTGATTAGTGAAACTAGCATATACCCATAGAGTTTGTGATATAGTTAATTTATCATGTGATTATATATAACCAGTGCATCAGTAACTTATTAAGTAGTGCAGTAAAAACAGAATGAACCATCACACAAAAGAAACACACATGAACACCAATAGTTAGGGTGGAAACCCAATGTGGGTGAAAACCACCTACTGTTGTCATCCCTATCTTCTTTTAATAATAAGAAAAATTGTTTACAACCTTGTACTGGTGTAGACTCATACTTGTACACAGGTACCCAACTGTAGAAGGCTACAACCTTGTCTCATTTTCCAGCTTCTACCGGAAGGGAGCTACAACCCCCTAGTTCTTGTTCTAGCCAATATTTTTACTAGCATGTAGGCACTGGCCTACAAAAGGCTACAACCTTCTCTCTTCCTCTGGGGACCACATTTCATAAATTTTCAGATTGGATGCTCCTAGCACACATGGTCATTGCTTCATCAATTTTTCACACTGGACCCATCAGAAACTTTTAAACTTAAACTGCATCAACCAATAATTAGTTAATCTGAGCAATCAAATCATTGTCGCCAGACCAATGTGCTGAACCCAGAAACCTGCATCATCATTTAGAAACAATTGCAACCTAAAAAATCATGCATCATAATTTATAAACCATTTTAGTGAACCCAACCTTCCTGTATACACTTCTTCCTTTAATTAAACCTCTGTACACCTTCAAAACTACTAAAACATCATACTTTTGAACCAATTCTGTACCATCCAGCAATCTACTGTTACTTTATAGAGCCTTACATAGGCAGTAGTAGAGATCATCGTTCTCACATACAATCAATCAACCAGATATCAAACTTCTTTCATATTTAGTTTTACATTCAGATCTAAGAAGTCTTCATTGACAGACAATAGTAAACAAAATAACTAATCAAATAGATGAGCCATCTCTAAGCAACATACTTTTTATTTTGCATACACTACTTGGAAGAGCCAAACCAACATGTATACACAACTTCACCAAAGTGAACCAGTGTATAGATCTACAAATATTAACTCATAACTTCGTTGTTATTTTGGACTTCAAACAAACCCAGATCATGACATTCAAAGAATAAAACATGTGTACACAATTACATCTGGCCCAACCAATATCAGATCATTCAATGATAAGTCATTTCAAATCTCATGATCATGATCCAAAATTGAATTCAAGGTGCAAAAAATATTTCAAATCAAATCACAAAGATAGCCCCTGCAACATAAAATATACTTCAAATAGAAATATTCCTTAGAAACCCTTTTCACTTGCACTCCCTGGCCTAATGATCTTCTCCTCCTTATATAGTTTTAGTCCTTTCTTAATACGTTGGACCAAAACCAATTAGGACCAATACCTTGGACCAAATATCTCGGACCAATACCTCGAACCAAATACCTCAAACCAAATATGTTGGACCAAAACCTTGATTTTCCAACCTGCACATGATTTTATTCTTGTGATACTGCGTGAATACATATATGGTCTTTTTATTCTGTGAACCACCGTGTATACACCATTTTGACTAAGTGAACCCACGTATACTTCTTAAACTTCTTTATATCAACCTTTTCCTTCACCTTATTTATTCTGATCAGTAGACCTTAGTTCCATCTTCCTTTTCTTTTGTACCACTTCCCTATTACCTGTTAATATTCTTGTTGTGCTGTGAGTTGCCTTTTATCAAAACTAAATTGACCTGTGAATGAGTTTCCATCAAGGACAACACTTGTATCATAATGCCAACAATCTCCCCCTTTGGACTTGATGGTAATCATGATGATGTTTATTACTGTAAGTTGTAGAAATTGTTAGAGATAATATGCAACACCAAAATACTCTCTCCTTTGACATCAAGGGACAAGGGCAGACCAAGAAACTTTCCTCCTTTGATATACATTATTCTATCCATACTCCCCCTGAGTACATGCCGATTTTGTGGAGATATGATTCAAAGTAATAACATAACTCTATAACTCAACTAAGTGAGTATGACCTCCTTATGACCAATGACTGATACATACATCAATCACCCAACCAAGTGGGGATACACCACATTTAACTCATCCACCCAATCAAGTGGGGATATACTAATTGTTTATACATGACATAAATACAACAATTATTACATTGATCATCCATCCCATGCAAAGTGGTGATAAAAAATTACATCATATGTCCAATAGGACTCATTGAAATATACATCATGACAAAAGAAGTCATATAACACCCTAGATATTTACATGACTTATGCAACAAATGATATAAGTATATGAAGCCATAACTAAACTCAACATCCATGATGCTAACAATGTTGAATGTGTGTGAAGGCTAATGCTCCCATTGAGCTTGTGCTACTTGTGTATTGTCAACAACTCATTCAGCAAGATATCTTTATCACTCAATTAAAAATAAATGAACAAAGAATATCGTCCAACTGTAATCATCAATATCAGATAGAGTACCCATATTAGATTCTGACCCACAGTTTTTCTATCAGACAAACATATATGCTCCTTCAGCCATAGAAACTAGCTTGTATACACGAGCATACTTCATGAAACCCATGTATAATAACCTTCCTCTGAAAAACTGGATTTAATAGCAGGATGATGTAGAAATTACTCCCATCATTTTTCTGAGATATTCAAATGTTTCTCTAGGAAGCGACTTAGTGAATATATCAACAATGTTATGAAACCAGCTCAAGAAAAGATAGAAAAGATAGATCAATGCCTTAGAATTCAGCCTCTTCGAGGGGGCAACCTCCTTCACATTACATAAATGAACAATTCTTGGGTGATGCAAATGAAAATACCTCCTTTCTATATATAGGAGTCTAAGGGGTCAAAACATAATGAGAGCCTAGATAACAATAATAATGTAAGGGCACAATAATAACAATAGAGGGCTTCTATGGGGCACAATAGTAACAATATGGGCACAATAGGGTCACAACAATATTAATAAGGGGTACAACTACAATAGTAATGGGGTAATCACTAGTATTATGGGGACACAACATGCCCCTGTCCTTCAAAAAAAGTTTTTTCCTCAACGCTTGAGTAGTTCTGGATGCTTCTGTATAAAATTATCATCCTCCCATGTGGAATCCTAAGTAGATAAGTTCTTCCACTTGATAAGATACTCTGAAATTTATCGATTTCATAGCTGTCAAGTTCTTTTTTATGTGACTGCTTCTGGTTCCAATATAATTTTTCCTTCCTCGTCAAGTTCTGGCAATATTGTTTGAGCTAGTAGCTTATCACCTATAACCTTCTTTAAACATGAAACATGGAAAACTGGGTGCAATCGAGAAGTTGTAGGAAGCTCTAATTTGTATGCCATAATACCAATCTTTTGCAACACCTTGTACGGACCATAATAATTTGGTGATAATCTATCATCCTTCTTAGATTGCTTGAGGGACATTTGCTTATATGGTTGTAGCCTTAATAATACCCAATCACCTACATCAAAACTTATTTCACTGCGATGTTGATCTGCCTGTTGTTTCATTCTATTCTGTGCCAACATGAGGTTATACTTTATGAGTTGGAAGACTTTTTGTTGATGTTCGATGTGATGTTCCACTACTTGAACCTTAGAATCTTCTCTTAAATATGAAGTGATCCATGGTGGTCGATACCCATAAAGTGCCATAAATGGGGTCATTTTTGTTGCTGTATGGAAGGAAGTGTTATACCACCATTCAGCCAAAGAAAACCATTTGAACCATTGTGTCTATTTATTAGATACAAAGCAACGAAGATACCTTCCAAACATTTGTTTACTATCTCAGTTTGCCCATCAGATTGAGGATGATAAGATGAGCTATGAGCTAACTGAGTACCAAGACAAGAAAATAATTCTGTCCAAAAATTTCCAGTGAAAAATGGGATCTCTGTCACTTACAATAATCTTTGGGTTTCCATGTAGCTTTTGAATTGTTTCCATAAATGCAGTAGAAACTGTACTGGCTCTAAATGGATGTGATAATGCACAAAAGTGTGCATACTTGGTAAGTCTGTCAACTACCACCATGATGACACTCTTTCCCTCAGACTTGGGTAAACCTGTGATAAAATCCATTGAAACCTCCTCCCAACAGTGGCTTGGAATGGACAAAGGTTGTAATAGACCCG